>APFE031561470.1:929-17913 GCA_000404065.3 Pinus taeda | reverse complement strand
CTCAAAGTTTCACAGGTAAATTAAAAGAAAAAACAATTTATGAACTTTTCTAGTCTCATTTCATCAATTCTAAGAAATACGATATGAATTTTTATTCGATTGGAGGGAGATTATTTAACTCGTGAATCGTGTTTTAAATAGCACTGATCACTACGTTTCACCTCCCATGAAATTATTACACGAGTTTCTTGGAATTGGAATAATATCATATAGTAATTTACTTTAAGCCATCCAAACACTTTTTGACTCTTAATCGAATAGAGAACCTGAGGGATTCCAAAATTGAAAAGAAAATGAAAGATGTTTCATGCGAGTGGAATAAATATTATATAAATTAAAAGTAGTGTAATCAAACATCATGACTTTTCATTGAACAGAAGGGAATAAAAACAATTATTAGCAATTGCTCTTTAAGGGAAGGGGTAAGAAAAATGTAGCAGGGTGGTTGATGAGTCATCTTGTTACAAGAAAAGTAAATGTCAATTAAGGTAAAATAGTAGTAAATGTGAAGATTATGAGTCAATATTAGAATTTAGTTGAATAATTTGATAAGTATATTATTGTAATAAAATATAGTTGTATGTTGAAGAATGTTAACCATATTTAGAATTACGGGAATATAAATTAAAGTGTTATTTGAAAATTAGAAATAGAATGTTATTTCTAATAATATATATTTTAATTAAAAAATTGGCATTGTTTAATGAGGTTATAGTTTGTTTGGACAATGATTTTTTTTTTGGAATCCGGTGAAAAAATCTTCAAAAGATTTGATTGTGAGAATATTTAAGTTATTTTTATAATCACAAGAATGTATTCAGCACTATCAAAATTTTTTGGGGCACTTAAAATCTTGAAATTGTATCAAAATTCTCAAAAATTTCAACTAAATCTTCTCAAAATCATATGAAGAAAAATTGTGACTTGTTTAAACTACTCTTACAAAAATTTATAGGTTCCAAAAAACAAATTGTTGAAACAATCTAGTATACAACAAAAAAAAAACAAAAGAAACAAAAAACAAACCTATTATAAAGTGCATCTAGAGCGATGACACACACAGAACTTAGTGTAGACTTCTCAGAATGTAGTACAACATGACAATGGAGCTGCGGAAGTGACAGAGAATAGCGACAAACCCATCCATGTGTACTTGCATTTGTAGTTATTCATGATGTGCACAAATAAGGACATGCTGAAAATACCCACGAAACGTCCAACATAAACCCGAAGCTAAGGAAGCTCATTCCCATCTTGTAGATGGCCCTGTAAGTCAACAATGAGAGGGAAAATATGGTTAAGAATGTGATAGTCTTGCGCAAACAATTCTTTGATGAATTTCTAAATGAAAAATTAGTGTGATAAGCAGGTAACCATGGGATGAATATATAGAAAAATATAGCGACAATAAATGCCATTCTATTGGATTCATCGAAAGAAGATGATTATGATGTTTGAAAATGGGAAAATGAGTGTGAGAGCTATAGGTGCTTCCATGAGCAGAACGGTCGGTTGGTGAACATGGATACCCAACATATTGCAGTGCATCACTATGTAAAGGGGCTGCATGATGTCTCCATTTTGCTTCCACACACTCCTCGTCCAAATTCCTCCCACATCTCATCTATAACGGACACCATATTCGAACCTCAACTTGCATATCGTAGTTCTTCACTCCATACACCTACTGAATAGTGTTTCCACCAAGCTCCCCTGCACTCAAGCCTAGACTCAATCTACACCTCATGCAAAGCATAACATCTTGAGGTCCATCAACTCTTGTGGGATTGCAAACATACTGCAAAGACAACAAATGAATGAAATCAAGAGAAAGAAGATATATCACATAGTTTTATGGGTGAGAGATTGGATCACAATTTAGAAAATGGGAATCGAATTTTTGAAAGTGGCCATTAAAATAGGATTAGAAAGACCTCGACTGACATCTACAGTTCCAGAGTGTCAGCTCAAATTTTTTAGCAGTTTCTAAGAAAAACTATCAACCTTAATAAATTGGTCGATATGTTTATTGCAATGTCATAATTTTGCTCAAAAGTGTCCTACAAACCATATGGAAATAGACAAAAAGGTAACCCTTCTACTTATTCGCAGGTCCCCTAAGAATGTTCTGCCACCACAAGCTGAACGACACATAAGTGCTTATTTTATGCCACTTTCTCTAGCACAAGAGGTTCAAGAAATTGAACAGTTGAATATGGTTAACCCTTCTGCCCAATAAAATAATGATAAGAGAAATAGAAAATGTGAAAAGGACCCAAGAACATGGAGATGGCCCTTAGAATTGAAATATTCAAAGAAGTGTATTACTAATATTAATGTTTACAGTCAAAACTAAAACAATTGTAACAATAATGACCATCAAAAGAAAAAGAAAAATATCATTTTTGTTCATTCAATTCTTTTGAAAGCAGAGTTATTATTGTGATGCCATATATCATTTATGTTCGTTTAATTCTTTTGAAAGAAGAGGTATTATTGTGATTTCATAATAGATAATAAATATATGGGATCTATGAGTTTCATTCAAAGAGGCATATTTATTTATAATATATTTTAAGAAATATGTGATGGAGATACATAAAAGGTTAATGAAAATTTTGGGAAGCAATGTTTTATGGAAATAGGTAAAATGCAAAAGGAAAAAGCCACAAAGTAAACAATGTATTTAGAGTTATTGATAGCTTTTTT
The DNA here is from genome assembly GCA_000404065.3 of Pinus taeda. NCBI lineage: Eukaryota > Viridiplantae > Streptophyta > Pinopsida > Pinales > Pinaceae > Pinus > Pinus taeda. Next base: position 15,204 of record APFE031561470.1, on the reverse strand, counting down.
CGACTAAGATTTAAAAATGGGTAGACACAGGATTTGATAGATGAGATTTTCAACATGTGGATAATATTGGTATAAAAAATCAAAGGGTTAAAAGGTCTAATTCCTATATATATGCAACACCAGTAAGATAGGTAATGAAATCGAGAAACTTCCAGGAAATATGACTATCACACATTGGAGAACAAGGAGTGAAGGATGAAAGATTATCAAAGCAATATTACTACATGTAAGTTCGAGTGAAATATCAATGTAAGAAATATCCATTGAATTTTAAAAGTAAGTTTGCTGAGTTATTTTATTTATGTCAAATTGTGAATTTTAATTTTTCATTTTAACATGGTTTTATCGGAAGATGTTAGCCGAACCTATCTAAATTCAAATTGCACAACAACAATAAAACAATTTTTCATTGCATTAAAAAATATATATTTTAATTTATTACATTCGTTTTATTTATTTGTATGTTATTTTTATTTTATTTATGGGCGTAACTATCTCTTTTAGTATAGATGTTGAAGATGAGTAAAAATTGCTTATTGAGGACCTTCAAAAGTTTCAATAAAAAAGATAAGCTAAAATTATGTCTTCAAAATGTTAATATTGATTACACTATTAATCAGTATAGTATCAAGTAATATTATTTGATTGTGAAAATATTGCAAATCTAATTCTTAAAAAGGAATACTTTTTTCCAAAGAAAAAATCAAACTTTCTATTAAGGAAATAAAGAGTTACATAGTATATTCACTTAAGCATTCTGAAGACTGCATGTGTATCATCTAAACATAGAGTATTAATTTTGAGCTGGTAAGCATAAAAAAAAAATACTTTCCCATCTCAACTTGTGCAAAAATGGTCACTGAAACCAATTCTCGGTGCTCCTCTAATGAGGAAAATATACCAAACAAGAAAAAGATTAGTAGCATTCAAAAACAATATTTCTAATTTTCTTTTACCAAAAATAGAAATATATACATTTATAGAAGTCTGAGTATCCACTGTATACTGATCTAACACACGGATCTCTTCATTTTCTGTTTCTTCTATGCACTAGTGGTCCAAACCCTATTGCACACCCTCAGAAAGGAGGTATGTTGCATTGTTCTGTTCACTGTAAATGTGGCAGACAATAATAAAATTAAAAACTTGTTTGAGATTTCTAGCTTCCTCTAAAAAAGGAGATAAAATATAGTTTTGACATTTTCTCTCTCCATTCAACCATTTGATGGCATTCAGAGAGTCACGGAAGATCTAAACCAAAGTTATTCCCAGGTGTGTGAGCCACCAAAGAAGTAGTTTTAATGTTTGAAGTTCAACATAGTTATTTGTCCCTCACCTAGCCCCACCGAGGCCTTTAGGCTTCTATTTGCATTCAAATGAATAACCATTCCTACCCCACACATATTCCTTTGATTAAATTCCCCATCGAAATAAGCCTAGGGAATGTTTCCCCTTATTTGTTCCTCCCTAATCCCCCTAGTAGTTGATTTATGGACTCGCACAGGGATGTTTCCATAAATGGCAGCGCATTCAATAGCAATGTGCTCAAAATAAGGAGTCTGGTCCTCGAAAATGCTTATGTTTTGGGCCAACCAGATACCCCATGCCATTATTAGAGGTAAATTTCATAGGGTTTCCTCCTGTGTCCTTCCACCAATTTTCCCATACCTCCCTAATGTCTCCACCATCCCATCTTTGAAATTTGTTTATCAGTCTCCCCATTTCCATCCACACTGTTCCATTGAAGGGACACTTAAAGAATAACTATTGTATTGACTCTTCATCGTTTCTGCACAAGCAACACCAGCCCAGTCCTATATTTGATATCTCTTGGAGATTATCCCATGTTGGAACTTTATTCTAAATAATGCACCAGAAGAACATTCTTTCTTTTGCTGGAAATTTAAGTTTCCAAATATTTTTTACCCACCACTCCGAAATTTTCCATCCCTTCTTAGAAACGAGGTAGTTGTATCCATATTTTGGAGAATAATTCCTTGTAGGAGCATTTACACATCGCAACATGTTTGGTCTCTTTCTGAGGTAAACATTCAATCTTAATAGTTCCATGGTGAAGTGTTGCCGCTCCTCTACCCATTGGTAATCAAGCTTTAGATCTCCTTCAGTTAACCATGTTTGGCATCACATCATCGATTATTTGAATTTCTCAATCTGACTCAAATGATTAATTCCTCTTATTTCCAATTGGTCAATGATGCCTGGGGATAGAGAGAAACCGTTAATGCAACCCACCCCTGGATCCTTTCCTACTCTCACTTGCTCTCCATTTCCCACCTGCCAGGAGTGTCCTTCCTCAATAATTTTGATTGAGTCCAAGGTTTCCTTCCAAACCATTGACGCTTGTGGATTTTTCTTATCCTGCTTTCTGATCGATTCCTCTAGAGGGGTAGGGTCAATATACTTTATTTTTACTACCATAGTCCACATATTTTCCTTCAATAATAGCGTCCGTCCTAACTTTGCTGCCAAGGATGGTTCAAAGGCTATGAGGTCTTTGATACCTCACCCTCCCCACTCCTTCAGTGTAGCCACCTTGTCCGAAGCCATCGAGGGGGAAATTGATTCCTCTTTTGAACCAACCCACAAAAATATGTTTTTTACATTCCTCACTCTTTCCATAATTCCCTTCAGCACCCAAGTAAGTGTCACCCAATAGGCATGGATTTCCATCACAAAAAATTTGATTAAGACTAATCTTCCCAATCTAGATAATCATTTATAACTCTAGTGTTTTATCCTATTGTCAATTTTAGCCACGAGACAATACCTATCCTGTTTCCTATATGTATTGGGCTTTAAATGGAACCCTAGGTATTTGTAGCTATCAACTATATTCTTTTCCTCAAAGGGAGGTTCCTTTATCATATTCATAGTATCCGTCCTTGTGAAACCTTTAAGGACAAGCGATGATTTTTCTTTGTTGATGAACATTTCCATAGCTTTAAGAAACAACTCTATAATAGATTTTAAGGCCTTAGTTCCATTCCTGCTACCACTACTGAAGAGAAGAATATCATCCACACACAGAAAATGAGTTATATGTAAATTGACTGCCACTTTTACTCCCTTTATATTACCTCTTCTCCTTGCTTCAAGAATCATTTGACTGAGTCCTGCTGCTACTAAAAGGAAGAGAAGGGAAGAAAGAGGGTATCCTTGATGCAATCCTCTTTGACTCTGGAAAAAAGGCGTGGCCTCCCCATTAATCAAAATAGAAAAACTAATATTATTCAATCATCCCATAACCCAATTGTAAAGCCAATGTTGAATCCCAGGTGGGTCAACAACATTCGGATGTACAACCAACAGATATGATTGTAGGCTTTAGATAGTTTTATTTTCATTATAGGACCTTTTATCTGAATTTTTTTATATACTGTGGATCATCTCTTGAGCCACACCTATTGCTTCGTGGATCTGTCTACCATCTAGGAACTCGAATTATTCTTTTGAAATTTTCCTTGAAAGGATCGGTTTCAATCTAACTACGATTACTTTTGCAATTATTTTGTAGATGTAATTACATAATGATATTGGCCTAAAATCCTCAAAAGACTAGGGGTTCTCCTTTTTTGGAATTAGGTCTATCTAAGTGGTATTGAAAGGTTCATAGATCGAACCTTTTACCCTGGATTCTTCGACTACCTGAGTCAGTTCCTTCCCCAAGGACTTAAAAAGGTGTTGAAAGAACTCCATTTTCCATCCGGCCAGGCCTAGACTCTTATCCGTTTGCATTGACCTTAATATTCCTTCAACTTCCCCTTTAGTTACTTACCCCATGATAGTTTCATTCTCCTCTTCCTCCAGATACCTTGGGAGGTTTTGGGTTGTCCTGTCCACCTCAATAATTAACAATTCTTGGGGGGCTTTGAAGAGTTTTTTGAAGTGATTCCTTGCTAGCAGGGACAATTCTTCAAAAGATTTGGCATGCATTCCATCCTCCGATTTCAAAGACCATATAATATCTGAGTTCTTCCTACCTTTTGCATAATTTTGGAAAATTTTTGAATTCTCATCACCTATAGGCAACCATATTGTTGTTCTCTAATTGCTAAAATATTTCTACGATTTGACTCTAGCAGTTTGATCCTATCCCTCTTTCCTTCAGTCTCATATCCATCTTCTTCTGGCCTTTCTAGCTGATCTACTTCCACTCCTATCTACTTAAGGTCTTATTCTTCTTTAACTTTCTTCTCTTTGGCCCATTCAATTGTTGCCTTGTTTAAATGTTTCAAATTTTCCATGAAACAAAAATCCTTCCCCCCTTCTTCATTTGATGCCACTAACCCCCAAGTAGTTTTAAACAAGTTGTTATAAGAGTCCTCCTTGAGCCAGGATGGATTGAATTTGAAATGGGTTGCCGGTTTTTTATTTAGCTCTTTCATTTCAAGAAGTATTGGTAGGTGGTCTAAGTCTCCTCCTTCTCCTACCCAGTGTCTAAACAGCGGTATCCTAGCCACCTCTTCTTCTCTCATGAGAGAATGGTCCAACCTCTTACCCACCCTAGCTTCCCCTGTTCTCCTATTACTCCATTTAGGTATGGGCTTGATCAAATTTATGTCTATCAACTTCCTATCACTAATCTTGTTTAAAAAAAACTCTGATAGTGGGTCAGCCTGTACTGAGGGATGCCATATTGCTGAGAGATCGAAAGAAAAATTCAAATCCCCCCCAATCACCAAATTTGAGTTCTTCATTAAGGACATGGAGAACAAATTGTTCCACTATGACACCCTATCCTGGTAGGGTCCATAGATATTTAAAATTACAATATTTGTGCACAGCCCCAAAGAGTAAATGTCTACTCCTAGAGTCTGGTCAACTCCCCATGAGGAAAGGACCTTCAACCTAGACTCTTTCACTGCGGTTTCCAATTCCCTAGATCTGCCTTTCGCATCCAGTGCCTGGAAAGTCCATCCAGGAAACATTTTCCTTCAGTCTCATATCCATCTTCTTCTGGCCTTTCTAGCTGATCTACTTCCACTCCTATCTACTTAAGGTCTTATTCTTCTTTAACTTTCTTCTCTTTGGCCCATTCAATTGTTGCCTTGTTTAAATGTTTCAAATTTTCCATGAAACAAAAATCCTTCCCCCCTTCCTCATTTGATGCCACTAACCCCCAAGTAGTTTTAAACAAGTTGTTATAAGAGTCCTCCTTGAGCTAGGATGGATTGAATTTGAAATGGGTTGCCGGTTTTTTATTTAGCTCTTTCATTTCAAGAAGTATTGGTAGGTGGTCTAAGTCTCCTCCTTCTCCTACCCAGTGTCTAAACAGCGGTATCCTAGCCACCTCTTCTTCTCTCATGAGAGAATGGTCCAACCTCTTACCCACCCTAGCTTCCCTTGTTCTCCTATTACTCCATTTAGGTATGGGCTTGATCAAATTTATGTCTATCAACTTCCTATCACTAATCTTGTTTAAAAAAAACTCTGATAGTGGGTCAGCCTGTACTGAGGGATGCCATATTGCTGAGAGATCGAAAGAAAAATTCAAATCCCCCCCAATCACCAAATTTGAGTTCTTCATTAAGGACATGGAGAACAAATTGTTCCACTATGACACCCTATCCTGGTAGGGTCCATAGATATTTAAAATTACAATATTTGTGCACAGCCCCAAAGAGTAAATGTCTACTCCTAGAGTCTGGTCAACTCCCCATGAGGAAAGGACCTTCAACCTAGACTCTTTCACTGCGGTTTCCAATTCCCTAGATCTGCCTTTCGCATCCAGTGCCTGGAAAGTCCATCCAGGAAACATTTTCCTTCAGTCTCATATCCATCTTCTTCTGGCCTTTCTAGCTGATCTACTTCCACTCCTATCTACTTAAGGTCTTATTCTTCTTTAACTTTCTTCTCTTTGGCCCATTCAATTGTTGCCTTGTTTAAATGTTTCAAATTTTCCATGAAACAAAAATCCTTCCCCCCTTCGTCATTTGATGCCACTAACCCCCAAGTAGTTTTAAACAAGTTGTTATAAGAGTCCTCCTTGAGCCAGGATGGATTGAATTTGAAATGGGTTGCCGGTTTTTTATTTAGCTCTTTCATTTCAAGAAGTATTGGTAGGTGGTCTAAGTCTCCTCCTTCTCCTACCCAGTGTCTAAACAGCGGTATCCTAGCCACCTCTTCTTCTCTCATGAGAGAATGGTCCAACCTCTTACCCACCCTAGCTTCCCTTGTTCTCCTATTACTCCATTTAGGTATGGGCTTGATCAAATTTATGTCTATCAACTTCCTATCACTAATCTTGTTTAAAAAAAACTCTGATAGTGGGTCAGCCTGTACTGAGGGATGCCATATTGCTGAGAGATCGAAAGAAAAATTCAAATCCCCCCCAATCACCAACTTTGAGTTCTTCATTAAGGACATGGAAAACAAATTGTTCCACTATGACACCCTATCCTGGTAGGGTCCATAGATATTTAAAATTACAATATTTGTGCACAGCCCCAAAGAGTAAATGTCTACTCCTAGAGTCTGGTCAACTCCCCATGAGGAAAGGACCTTCAACCTAGACTCTTTCACTGCGGTTTCCAATTCCCTAGATCTGCCTTTCGCATCCAGTGCCTGGAAAGTCCATCCAGGAAACATTTTCCTTCAGTCTCATATCCATCTTCTTCTGGCCTTTCTAGCTGATCTACTTCCACTCCTATCTACTTAAGGTCTTATTCTTCTTTAACTTTCTTCTCTTTGGCCCATTCAATTGTTGCCTTGTTTAAATGTTTCAAATTTTCCATGAAACAAAAATCCTTCCCCACTTCTTCATTTGATGCCACTAACCCCCAAGTAGTTTTAAACAAGTTGTTATAAGAGTCCTCCTTGAGCCAAGATGGATTGAATTTGAAATGGGTTGCCGGTTTTTTATTTAGCTCTTTCATTTCAAGAAGTATTGGTAGGTGGTCTAAGTCTCCTCCTTCTCCTACCCAGTGTCTAAACAGCGGTATCCTAGCCACCTCTTCTTCTCTCATGAGAGAATGGTCCAACCTCTTACCCACCCTAGCTTCCCCTGTTCTCCTATTACTCCATTTAGGTATGGGCTTGATCAAAGTTATGTCTATCAACTTCCTATCACTAATCTTGTTTAAAAAAACCTCTGATAGTGGGTCAGCCTGTACTGAGGGATGCCATATTGCTGAGAGATCGAAAGAAAAATTCAAATCCCCCCCAATCACCAAATTTGAGTTCTTCATTAAGGACATGGAGAACAAATTGTTCCACTATGACACCCTATCCTGGTAGGGTCCATAGATATTTAAAATTACAATATTTGTGCACAGCCCCAAAGAGTAAATATCTACTCCTAGAGTCTGGTCAACTCCCCATGAGGAAAGGACCTTCAACCTAGACTCTTTCACTGCGGTTTCCAATTCCCTAGATCTGCCTTTTGCATCCAGTGCCTGGAAAGTCCATCCAGGAAACATTTTCAGTTATGCTTTACTAATCTCCTCGCTAGAGCCCAATGTATCTTGTAGCTGAAGCACATCATTGTTGTAAGAATTAATCAGAGCCTTGAGTGCCAATTTTTTAGGGGTATAGGATAACCCTCTAAAGTTGAAGGATAAGATGATCATTTAGAAACAATGGAGGGGTTTTGCATCTAGTTTTATGAGGACCAATCAGAATATGATGAATCCCAAAACCCCCTAATGCCTCCCAAGGAAGGAGTTTATTTTTAGAAGGTCTGAGGTTGTAATGGGATTTCACAAAGTAGGCAACAATCATACCTTTTGCCTCTTCACATGATCTTGGGTTTCGGTTTAGATGTAATTCAGGAATGGAGGTAATGATACTATCCAATTGTTCGTCTGCATTGTTAACATGTAAGCTATCTGAATTCATAAGCTTGGATGGACCAAGCTTGGACAATGAATTGAGAAAATATAAAAATGAAGAATTGAGTGAAGGGGTAGGTTCGAGAGCCATACCCTCTGGCTAATGAATTGGGACCATTCCATCTCCCTGCTTTGTCTCTCACTAGGTTGATTCCCCATGTTTCTCGTGTATTTTGATTGTATTCTCCTCTTGCTGAACTTCCATTCTTTCCACTACATCCTCCTGCATCTTATCTACTTCCATCTGTTTCCCCATGTGGTCGGGACTTCCTCATTCACATTCTTCTCCCCTTGAGTTTCTTCCACCGCCCCTTCCTTTCTCTGCCTCCTTCTTCGTCTGAAACCCAAAGGACATTCCCTTGCCAAATGTCCATACTTATGACATCTATGGCAATGAAAAGGGAGTTGTTCATAGTCGATAATTTGTGTAAGAGAAATCCCTATATTTAATTTTGATTTCCTCTACCAGTCCTTCTCGGGGATTTAGGCTTACCAAAATTCTACCCATTCCTCTTTCTCCAATGTGCATCAAGGACATATTAGCTTCCATAAAGCGCCCCAGATGGTTCCCAATTGTCCTAAAGGCATAATCAACCCATAGAAAGGGAGGAAGCCCAGGCAGTCTTACCCACACCAGAACTTCATCCACCTTCTCTCTCTAAGCATCAAAAAGTGGGTTCCATTTTTTGAATAAAATTGGGCTTCTCCCAAAACTATAATTCCTTCCCAATGCCCAATCTAGAGCTTCTTTCTTAGTAAATTCGATCATGAACTAACCCTTGGCAAGGGTTGAAACCAAAACAAAATTGTCTCACACATCCTACCAGTTATTAGTTGTCCATTCCTGGATGTAGTTTGCAGTATACTTCTTCCATTTTTCCATGTTAACCAATGGTAGCTCCAATTCCTCCACGGCTTCATCAATCTAAAGATAAACTCCTAAAACCAAATTTGAAACTTACTCAATCATATTGATTAACTTATTTTTCTTTCGTTTTCCCCCTGTACATCGGTGCCTCCCCCCTTCCCCACTCCCTAATGTGGTCTCCTCCACATTGATGGTAGCTTCCTAGAGCATCTCAGAATGCCCCTCCTTCCCACAATTTCCGAGGTTGTCTAAACCTCCTTCTTTGACTTGCACTGACTCCCCTATCAAATATAGAGGCTTTCTTCCTCCTGAAATCCATCTACTTCAGTAACGCCCTCCTGATCTTCAATAAAGAGAGAATCTCCACAAGCCACTAAATCAAAATTTTATCCCCTCCCTACTTCCTAAGCCTTCTAGCCACCATTCAAATTATTCCCTTGTCTGATTAAGCCAGGTAATACCACACCTTAGCTCGAATCGAAATTGAGGGTTTCTCTTCTTTTGACATGCAGAGGACTCTTACATGCAAAAGTATTATCCACCTACAACCCTTTCCCAGCATCTTGCACTCCCAAATCTTCCACAATGAATGATTTTATGCCGCCCTGGCCCTTGAAGGCATAGTTAATGAAAATATCTTCTAAACCCCCCGAATAGAAATCTTTAAGTGGGCTAGGAAAATGATTACTTACTTGGAGAACCTTCGCATTTCCGGATGCATTGTCTAGCACAGGTAGTAATGTCCCCTGCCACCCTTCCAATTCCTGCCTTGCCCAATTTTCCAGGTTAGTCAGACCTAAACTCTCCACCAGAAGCCCTAACGATTTCCCCTATTTCCATCCCAGTCTCAAACCACCTCTCTTCCCTCCTAGCAGTGGAGTTGGATGGATGCGCCACTCAATATTTTTTTTTTGTGACCTCCAACTTTCAAAATTGATAGTATGTCCTCAAGCTCGGGGTCCAGATTGATGACATCCTTTTCTTTGACCATTTCCCTTTGCACTGTTAGCAGTTTTTAGGAACCCATAGAACTCAGAAACTTGATCTTCTCCAGCGGGTGCGTGAAGGTTGTTAAAGTCAGAAGCCCAATGGAAATGCAACATAAAACAATTAACCCCGTCCTCCATCCTCTGGCAGCCCTAAAGCCCTGTTTTGCATCGATCTCGAGGCAACAGTTCGTGGTGAGATCTTGCTCCATATGCCTTCCCTATCCTAAAAGCCTTTCTTGTGCCACACCATGTGTGTGTCGTACAAGGTCCCGACCTCACCTGTCACCATCTTATTTCATGCTAAAACCCTCCTCCATAGCTAAGGTTTTGAGCTCCACAACACTAGCATGAAATAAAATTTCTGAATTGTATCAATTGTTGCACTATACAATCATCAACCAGGAAAGGAATACTTATTCTTCCTAGTTATTCCATATATCTTTCATGGTTTCAATATCTAAAGTACTGTATATGATAGTTATCCTTGAAATTACAAATATTTGAATAAAGTGATTATGGAATTTTTATATGTTACAGCACCTTTTTGGATATTTGTGAATTTTCATTCAGGAATTAATTAAAAATTAATACTAAATTGAACATAATAAGTAGTTTGATTTAAATTATATGTTATGTGATTAAAATTTAAATCATGTATTTAGTGATTAGAGTTAAAAATGAAAATTATTTGTGTAAAAATCAATTGAATTTTTATTATTTTATATTACATGCAAAAGACAACTATAATAGTGATATATTTACGGGTGATACTGAAATTGACCATAAAATCAGTGAATTATACCTCTTAATACAACTTCAAATCAGCGTCTCATACACCTTCATTTATGTATCTTAGAGATATTTGAAATAGTAATATAGATTCAAATATGGTAGTGATATGGACCTTGTTGCTCAAAATGCAACTTCACAATTGGCCTCAACAACAAAGTTTCAAAGTCACTGTAGCTTCATAAGACAATTTCCCATTTCTTTATTTTTTCATTGTGCTTAAGACTTTTAGGCTTGTGCGTGTCTACGAGGATCATTGATCCTAGTAGTAATATGCCTATTTCTATACTAAACCATAGCAACTCTAAATTCAATTTCTAGGAAATTATAACAACACTTTGTGTTCCATTGAACCCTGTGAAAAAAACTTGATTTCCTTGAACATCACCAATCATGTGGAATCTCTTCAAGTTATGTTTATTTCATTTTCCTAACCATAATTTGAATTACTTCTACCTTAACATAATGTGTGTCAATAATTACATTTCTTTGTACCACTGCAACTCATTATCTTCAAAATGTTTCATCCTATCTTCTCATTAACACATTAAGCACCAATGCTAGGATATGCCTTGTTCTTTAGGTTTTCTTTCACAAATATATGGCCTCATTCTCTAATTATTACTTTCAAATAATTATTATGCACAACTCTTGAAAACATTTGAAATCTAAATATTCTCATTTCATAATTTACCTTGACACTTAGAGTTATCAATTTTCCAATTTACAAATATTATGCTACCTCGACTCTAATAATCTACTTGTCACTTTCCATTGTGTTTGATGATGCTCTAAATTATGATCACTTTTCATTGAGCTCAATGATGACTAATTTATGATTTAGTGACCATAAGTGTAAATTCAATGATGTAGGAATATATGAATTTGGCAAAACTACATCCTATTGTTTTGTTACAACCATAATATCTTATCTTACTCATCATATTCTATTATGTTCAATGACTAACTAAATTATGATCACTTTCTAATGTGTTCAAAAATAAAACTAGATTATGATTTAGTGGTGAGCAGGGTAAATTCATTAATGTAGGAATATTTGAATTTGGTAAAATTCACACACTATTATTTCGTTATAAACATAAATTCTTATAAAACAAGGATTAGCACACAAGCAATCTAAAATTTCTAGAATACATCATCAAACAAAAAAATCTACCAAGGAAAGAGGTGATATGGGATGGTGACTTATTCATGTAGAATCACTGGCACTTAGTCAAATGTTGAAGGAAACCCTTTTTAAGTTGGGGGACATGTTAAAGCCCATATAAGATCCATGTTAACCCAAAGTTCCATCTAGACATTGAGTGATTATCTTTTTGTTGTTATATTGTTATGTATAATAGAACCTTTCATTGTCCAATTTTATTATAGTTGTAGACTTGGGATCATCAAATATTGTCTTGTACATTGAATTCATTATTGAGGAGTATAATTATTGTTTTTTTTATCATTTTTAGGACCTATGGCTGTTAACAAACTCAATATATACATATAATGAAGTTTTCATATATTTTATGCATCAAATATTCATAAAATTGAAATTGTTTGTTTGAAATGGTGAATATGGAAAACAATGAATGTGAATTCTTATAATATTTACCTCTTCCCGTTATCATTTTGAATATCATTGTTAAATTGATATTTAGGGTTATTTTTTACTTTATTGTTAATTCAAAGGGATTCTATTCACTCAAAGGAAATTTACATCGCTACATGGAACTATCCAAAATTATTTTGGCCTCACTCCTACTGGATTTGGTTTTCATAAGAGAACAACAAAGACAGATAAAAAACTTCCAATACAAGGTAAGTAGCTACCATAGAATTTCCAATGAAGCCAAACTACACCTAATATAAAAATGTAACCAACAATCATCATGGATCAGATGAGTTGACCAAAGCTAGGTTCTTCGGTACAGTACCAAGTGAAGAGGAAGGTCTGAAGTCATAATGGATGTGTTCCAGCCTTCCTTCCAAGTGTTCCATCTTCTTGTATATCCTCCCCTAACCCCTCTGCAAGGTGGTGAGACAATGTTTCATTTGTCATTGGTTGCATTGTAGGTCATTCATGAATGATATGGAAATCTTTTTTCAACATGCAGATCTTGGCTAAGTTTCTGTAAAAGGAGAGTTACATGTACAAGTTGAATTTCAAAGGCATCTAAAGTTGGGGGTAGTTCCACTCTACCAGATGACTGATTGAGATTGAGATCCAATGCTTCCCCTAAATTTAGGTTCTCCATCATATGCTCCACTCATTTTACCCTCTGACCAATTCCCCTTTGCACCCTACCATGCTAGCTATGCATGGTCCACTTGACTAGACCCCAGAAAAACAAGAATCATATATATTTTCCCCAATGACCCATATAACATCATAACCATAATTCCACATGGGCTACAACACTACCCAACTACACTAGACCCACTCTATTGGTTCGAAACATTGTCCCAATTTAAGATTTGTGGACTAACCCATGAGCATGTTGCCACAAATAGGGCTTCGTCCCCAAGACAACAAATAAACACCAACCTGTGAGTCACGCCCTTAACCACAACCAAACATAAAAACCTGAAAAAAAGTCCCAGATAGAGACCCAGAAACTCATAAAACACTAAAAACCATGTATTAAACACCCCTAAATATGCAACAAAGAAATAAATTCGAAGAACTCCCACCTCGACACTACGGGGTCCCTACAACTAGAAACAATGGCGTCTGGGATCATATATCTGAAGCTACTGCAAAGAATGTTATTTAATGGTCTCAAATCCCTTTTCTTAGACACATATGCATAACAAAGACCAAATAACGCAAAAGAGAAAGACACAACACAATTTCTAAAAATTATACTAGAAAATCATGTTATAGACTATGAAATCCTAAAATATGGCCCAAATGCGGGTTTGCATATCAATATATCCCAACATACCCTCATGCAAAGACTCCATAGTGCTGGAATTTTCTTTGGCCTGTAGGAGGTACTCTAATTGAAGCCCCATGTCCTCAGATCCCAAATTTTCTACCTACGAGGCTTCTTTCCAAATTCACCACCACTCTAGCCTTCTGCTACATCATGTTCGTCCTCTGCCTTATGTTCCCATACCCATGTTAGATAAAAAAAAATATTCCAACTAGTGCAACATAACATATTCTTATCCCCCTTCATGACCATCCATAATATACAATGAAAAACTACCTATCACTAGTAGAAAATGAGCAATTAGTGACTAGGTGACTAAAAAACCTAGTCACCACAACTTTTCCAAGTGAAATACTACCAAAAATTTGTAATCTTAAGTTACCGAACTAAAAACGACTAACATAAATCACTAATTTAGTCACAGGTTAAAATATGTGACTAGATAATAAGTAATGCAACTAAAAATGACTAACATTAATGACTAATTTAGTCTTAGAAGAAAAATATAACTACCTAACAAGTACTACAATAATGTGAATCAAGTTTTTATGTTGCCATCTTAATTTTGTCAAGCAATCTAAACTTACAAGTGATAGGGGATTGAAAGGTTGTTAAATATTGGTTGAAAGTCTATCCTTCATTAAACACTTCTTCATCCTCACATGGTGTATAGGTGAGCCAACTTTGCACTATGTATCTCTAATAATTTGTAATTTTTAAAATATCTTTTTTAATAAAAAAAATTATTTCATGTAGTTTTTAAAAATCTATTCATTGAATCTAGTTCTAATTTGAAATTAATTTAAAGTGAACTTTTAATTTTTAAGACTATAA
>APFE031561468.1:10961-86522 GCA_000404065.3 Pinus taeda | reverse complement strand
TACAAAATGTACAACGGTAAAGAAACACACTTTACCTAACGCTAACCTAACTCTATACTAGACCAAGTTGAACTTAACTATTCCTATGTGTCGGAATATCCTAACACATCACGGGTCTCCTTAAGATTTGTGAGGAATGGATCCACACGCTCCCCCTTCTGCATCTGAGTAGATCTCAACTTCTGCTCCAAGTACATCTTTCGTTGCTCAGAAGATCCCTAACATAGCATTGCCACACATCCCACATCTCCTTAGCAGTCCCTCTGCTAGAGACATGACACACCACTTGATCCTTTACTCCATCAAGGATCATCCTCTTGGCCTTTGCCATCTTTGATTTGTATTTCTTCAATGGATCTGCATCTGCAGGGATAACCACCACATTGTCGACATATGTCTTAAGAGAATGCTCATCTAGAAGGAATGACATCCTTTCCTTCCAGATGACATAGTTGGATGCCCCATCCAACCTGTCCTAATCTCTCAGCCCACTGGTTGCCATCTCTGCCATGAAAATGTTGAACAACCTCCTCTCTCCTTTGTGTTGCTGCTCGGCTAGCCTATGCACTCCTTACTGGAGCTAGTAAAACTATTGCCCCTTGCTGTTGCTCAGCTCTAGAGAATTCAAATTCCTTGGCTAGGAATTCTCTGAGGAAGAAATTCCCTCAGTCGTGCTTCTCCTCTTTCTTTTGACAATTTTCTGCCCAACAAACTGCCTGCAGAAAAATCTGTGTCCCACCAGTTCTCCTCACGCTGAGGCTTCAGCGCTGCTCCCTCTACCCCAGCAAAAATTCGAACTGGGAGTCCTCTCCATCGACTCACTCGAAGAGAGACTGCCTCGAAATTTCAACCCTCTGACTAAGAACTGCAAAAACCCTCTGGGGTTTTGAACTGCTGCCTCCTGCAGCTCTTCGGTCTCCCTCTTTTACTCAGCGATGGATATACCAGCTCTTCTCTTCTTGCTTCACTTGCAGCCCTAATACCATGTGAAAATTCCTCAACCGGAATTCCTACTGCAGCAACTGATGATATTACTCCTATTTGTTAAATTCCTTTAAACAAATTATTTGCAGTTTCCTACGACAAATATCGTAATACATACACTAAAGCCTTCACTTAATTAAATTATATGTGGAAACAAAACACTGAGCAAGAAAGAAAATACAACACAAATGACACTGTTGTTTTTGGATAAATGTCCCCGGAAAAACCCAATCCGGGAAAACCGGTACAGCAGATCTGAGGGTTCTATTATTATGCAGGAGAAAATTTGAGTACAATTCTTGAATGCTCAACTAGCAATCCGATACAAAGAGAAACTATACAAAATGAGTGGTGAAACGATCTCACCCTGACACTGTGAGAATTTGAATATGATCATGTTGAACTGGAGCGTCTGCGTACCCTCTGTGTAGCTTTTGCGCAGAACTATGTCACTCCCATGCAGTTCCTGTGTCACCCCTGCTGGGTATCATGTTGCTCCTTCTCTGGACCCTCAGCTAGCTAGAAAATCCGAATCTCTGCCTTTCGGTCTCACACTCGGGCTACTGAAACTCAATTTCCTCAGCAGGAATTCGATTTCCCTCTAAGGCTTACGCTGCCATTGCATCAGCTCTGCATGGGCCAGCATTTGCCTCTCTCTGGATATCATTCTTCCCTCTCTCTACCTCGTACTCTCTGACTTAGGAAAATTTCCTTCTTTCAGATACTCTCTGCAAGAAATCTCCTCGATCAGAATTTCCTCCTGAGAACTTCTCACTTCAGAAATTCAATCTCTTGATCTCTTGGTGTGTTTTTCAAATGACCCTCAAGCTCCCTTAAATAATATTCTCGTTGACATTCAACGGCCCAGATTAAAAGCTAATCAATGGCTAAGATCATTTTGGCTTGATCCTCGTAATCTTCTAGAAGTTACACCCACAATTAGATTAATATCCATAAATATTTTTAATTTCCTAAGTTTAGACCTAGGGACCCATTAAAAAATATTAATTATTTTAATAAAATTGTTTTCTGGGTGGAATTTTCCAAAATTCTTTCTGGGTCCTTTGGAATACATGTGCCCAAGCCTCCCTGTAAAATTTGAGGCCTAGTGCACATCCAATGCTACCCCAAATCAACATCCTCACCCTCAACAAATTGTATAAATAGGAGTGACCTCTCTCCTCATTTGGACATCACTCACACATCATTCTTCTCTCTCTTCTCTTGATTGGTGCGCACAACTTGGGTAGCCTCTCTCTCTCTCTCCCATGTGTGGCATAGAAGGACGAAAATTTCAAGGACAAGTACAGGCTGAAATTTCAAAGAACAGACTAGCGTTGACCAGGGGTCGTTTGACCATCTTTGACTATGTTTTTCTGGGCAGATTTTTGATTTCTTGAGGCCGCATTCTGTGGCACAAAAACCGAGGTATTTGGGGTAGTTTGACCTGCGTTGACTGCAAGACTGTTTAACACAACATTGGCTAAAGTTTGACCAAGTTTGAATGAGGTTGGGTGGACTGTTTTGGGTTGAACTTGACCCTTTTTGAAGGCCGAATTGGGCTGTTGGTGACCAAGCTGCTTGGAGGAAGTTTTGTTGTTGATTTGACCCGCGTTAACTTTCTGGTTGGGTTGCAGTTGACTATTGTTGATTTTTTATTTTGACAGGGTCGTTTTGACTATGTATTGGGCAAGTAAATTTGATCTATGTACTCTCTCTCTCTGCTAAACTATTGAATAATAATAAGAAGATTTGATCAAAGGGTTTTTCCCTGGCATCCGCAAAATCTTGTGTCATCTTGTCTTGGCTTGTCTTCTACACATGTTTTTATGTTCCATTTGCATTTACTATCAATGTGATTAAGTTATGGGATACTGGAAATAATTGGAAATTGTCATTAGGCTGATAAGGAACATTGAAGTAAATTGTGCTAAAGCATAGAACATACCATTGTTATCTAAAGTTAACACTCTCCCTTTGGGACACCATTTTGAATTTGATAGAGGTTCTTTTGGACTTATATTCTGGAGTGTTTGTTGGAGATTACAGTGGAAACTTTGGCCTGCCATTACAGTGACTTCGGAGCTATTTTTCAACCTCCTTGTGCGGACCTTTGGGAAGAAGTAGAATCTCTCTCTCACTCTCTCTCTCTCTCTCTCGTTATTTGTGCAAACTTTAATTGAATATCTTATTGTTGATTTGTTGATGTACTATTGAAGGACACAATCTCACTCATAAGGAAAGAATTATTGGGTTTTCCCCTCATGGGTTTTTCCCTGGCTATGAACCTAATCTTAGTGTCCCTTATCCCTTATTATTTCTCATTGTCTACTATGATCTCTATTTATTGCTCTTGTTGAAGAAATTATTGGTTGAAGTTTTTCATGTATAGCTACTTGTTGACTAAAGTATAAAGAAGAAGTGACTTGTATCAGTAGAAGTAGTTATCAGTTTTGAAAACCTATTCTAGTCTCTGCATCACTAGAATTTCAACATGGTATCAGAGCAAGGGTCAGTTTGAAGATGGAAGCCTAGAAGATCACAAACAATTGGAAACCCTAGAAAATCTGATTTTGTGGACTCTATGTCAACTACTCACACATCTCAAAAACTCGCAACATGTAAATAAAGTCGTCGTGACCTAATTACACCAAATTGAGTGATTTGCATCCCTGTAGTAAATCAATTTCTGGCTCGTCGAGGATGGTTATGACTCAAACTCTTTTTTTTCTAAATAAATCAAAGTTCTTTGAATGATTGTGTTAAATTTGGAAACTAGGTCCAAACATCACTTTGGACAGCTCCTATGAGGTAGTTGATATTGTTCTTGGATTCCTCTTTCCGAGAGGTGTAGGATTGATCTAAAGATCATCCCATTCTGACATGTATAAATGAAGTTATGAATTTATTTTGATTATGGACAAATTGTCAAGGTCGGTCAGCGAACTCATTTAGGCTCAGAAGCCCAACAGTCACGTCTATTCATCCTCAATGTTTACCTATAAATACCTGACGCCCATCCTCATTCGGACACACATCACTCTCATTCATCTTTCTCTCTCTCATCTTGATTGGGTACAGATTTCTGGGCTTCTCTCTCTCCACATGTGTGAAGGAAGGTCTGATTTTCTAGCTGCTGCGTTGACCAGATTTGATTGAAATTTCAAGAGGCCGAAATTTCAGGAGACCAAAATTTCAGGAGGCTGACTTTGACCAATGTTGACCCTATTTGACTACGGTTTTGTGAGGGAGAATTCTGTTTGGGCAGGCCGCAATTTTGGACATGAAAACCGAGGCTGTTTGACCCCAGTGTTGACCAACATTGACTGCCCCAGTTCTAGTTGTTGCATTGACTTTTGTTGTCCAGGTTTTACTGGTTGTTTTCGGATTGTTTTGGGCTTCATTATCTTGCTGTTGGAGGCCGAGTTGACCAAGGTTGACCGAGCTGTTTTGGAGGTCTATTTCAACCCTATCGACCAGTGTTGACTTTCTGGTTAGGGCTTTTTGTTTCTGCTGTTTTGACTGATCAAATTGAGTAAGTGAATATTGTAAATTGTACTCTCTCTCTTTGTTGAACTTTTGAAGAATTATAAGAAAAATTGATCAAGGGTTTCCCCACATTGGGGTTTGTCCCTGGCTGGTGCCATATCTTGTGTCCTCTTGTGTTGGCTTGTCTTCTACTGTTATTGTTTATGTTCTATCTGCATTTTACTATCATGATGATGTGATTGCCGAATTGGTTATTGTTATTGGGCTAATAAAGAAATTGAAGTAAAATTGATCTAAGCATAGAACATACCATTGTTATCCTAAAATTAACATGGTATCAGAGCTGAGGTGAAGACAAAGCCCAAGCAAGAGTGAAAAGAAATCACTAAGAGTATGAATTATTGATCAAAGTCAAGTCTCAATGGCCTCCACATCCTACTTCAAGTCTGATGATAAGCTTCATGATAAGTCTAATTATCATGCATGGAAGATGTCTCTTGATTTGACATTAGAAGAGCAAGATGTGATGGATTATGTGCAAGGAAAGATTTCAAAACCTCTTTCTAATGCATCGGCTACTGCTAAGACCAAGTACAAGATGGGTGAAGTCAAAGCCAAGAAGATCATCAGGGATTCTATTCATAAGCATTTAGTTGCTTACATTTCCAATTTGAACATATCAAAGGAGATATATGACAAGTTGGTTGGCATGTTCAAATCTAGCAATGCAAATCAAATTCTTTTCCTCAAGAACAAGCTAAAAGATATAAAGAAATGAAGAAATGAAGATATTCAATCCTACTTCATGAGGATTACTAAGATAAAAAAATGATCTTATTTCGATTGGAGAAGCTACCGCTGATAGGGAGCTTACCCTCATTGCCCTTGGAGGACTCCCTTGAGAATGGCACGTGTTCTACACTACTATTCTTAATAACGACAAGATTCCAGGTTTTGAAGAATTGTTGACTAGATGTTCTCAAGAAGAAACAAAGATGATGGAATTGGAGATGCCTTCAAATAGGAATAATCCTACCGCATTCTCCGCTCATGCCAAGAAGAAGAACAATGCAGGTTCAAAGAATCAAAGTCAAGGAAGAACGAGATTCAAAAATGGAAGGAAGGGAAGATGCTTCGTTTGCAACAAGTTTGGTCACTATGCTAGGGAGTGTCGAAATAGAAGGGACACATCTCATGATGATGATCACAATCATTCCAGGGGCAGCATCAACAATCAAAGGAATGGCAGGTTCAACAACAAAGGGAAAAGAAATGCTTCCGCTACTCAACTTGGAAATGATCGACCTTCTAAAAGAACAAGAAACTCCAGGTATGATGAGTCTAATGTTGTAAATTCTAAGCAAAAGGAATTTTATCTTATATCTGCCCTCTCTACTGTCTCTCCTCCGGATACTTTGGGAAATTGATTGATTGATAGTGGTGCCTCAAGGCACTTCACCGCGTACAAGAAAGCTCTTTCAAATCTGATAGAGAAGGATACAAATTTGGAAATTATCCTTGGAGACAATGCCACCTATCCCATGAAGAGAGTTGGGAATGTTACCCTTCAATTGAATGAAGGTAACACCGTTCATCTTCAAGAAGTACTATATGTACTTGATCTAAAGAAGAATCCTATGTCTATCTCAGCGATGGAAGACAAAGGATTCAAGGTGGCATTCGTCGATGGAAAGGTACATGTATGGAAAAGAAATTTCAAAGAAGTATTTACTCTTGGATTTAGGGTTGACAGTTTATATCAAGTTGGAGGATATTCCATTGGGAGATATGTCTTGCGACACATCTCTTCAATCCGAACTATGGCACCAGAAGTTTGCTCATCTTCACTATAAGGCTCTACCCGATGCAAGGAAGATGGTTACAGGTATGCCCGAATTCAAAATAGAGCATGAAGGTGTATGTCAAGGATGTGCCGAGAGAAAACATACAAGGGGACCATTCCCCTCAAGTGATAGCAAGACCACTGATATTTTGGAATTGGTTCATTCTGATCTATCTAGTGCAATGCCCGTGAACTCATTGGGAGGATATTCCATTGGGAGATATGTCTTGCGACACATCTCTTCAATCCGAACTATGGCACCAGAAGTTTGCTCATCTTCACTATAAGGCTCTACCCGATGCAAGGAAGATGGTTACAGGTATGCCCGAATTCAAAATAGAGCATGAAGGTGTATGTCAAGGATGTGCCGAGAGAAAACATACAAGGGGACCATTCCCCTCAAGTGATAGCAAGACCATAGATATTTTGCAATTGGTTCATTCTGATCTATCTGGTGCAATGCCCGTGAACTCATTGGGAGGATACCTATATTATGAAACCTTTATTAATGATTTCTCTCGCAAGACATGGCTATATTTCTTGAAGAAGAAGGACAAAGTATTCTCATGGTTCCGTTCTTTCAAAGCTTTGGTCGAAAATCAAACCAGGAAGAAAATTAAAATATTGAGGACCAATAATGGAACTGAATACGAATCAAATGAGTTCAAAGATTATTGTAGAGAAGCTGGCATTAAGAGGGAGACTACTACCGCTACTCTTGAGCAAAATGGTGTTGCTGAAAGGAAGAACCATTCTATCGTAGAAGCCACTCATGCTATGCTTCATGATCAAAGCCTTCCGAAGTTCTTATGGGCTGAAGCTGCAAACACCATTGTGTATATTCAAAATAGATGTCCTCATCAAGCGTTGGATTCCAAGACTCCTGAAGAAGTTTTCACCGATAAGAAACCTGATGTTTTTCGCTTTAGAAGTTTTGGTAGCCCGATATATTTTCATGTGCCGAAAGAAAAAAAAAGCAAATTGGATGCTTCCGGGAAGAAAGGAACATTTGTGGGCTACAATGAAACTTCTAAGGCATATATAATCTATGTGCCTGGTCAAAGAGAAGTGGAGATAAGTCATGATGTCACTTTCGATGAGGATGCTACCCTTGGGAAGCTTAGTAACCTTCCTCTTCCAAGGAAGGACAAAGAAGCAGATTCCGGAAAGTAGGGAGAATCGCAAGATGAGCAAATGCCCAATGTTGAAGGACCAATGGATCCCATTGATCCACCCCCTCATGAGCCCTCCTCCTCGAAAAGGAGACCCTCATGGCTTAGGGAGACTCTTGAAGATGTCGAGAGACATGTTGCACCTAGGGGGACATTTCATGAAAGTAAGAAGCTGATTTACCAAGGGTACTTAACTGCTATGAGCACCATTGTTCAATCTAAGCCTTGCACATTCGAAGAAGCTGCCAAACACCAAGTTTGGAAGGATCCAATGAACGAAGAGTATGAGTCAATTATGAAGAATGATGTTTAAGATGTGGTCCCTAGACCCAAGGACAAATCCATTGTCACCTCGAAATGGCTCTTCAAGATCAAGCATGGATCTTATGGAAGCACTGAAAAGTTCAAGGCTAGATTCATTGCTCGAGGCTTCTCTCAAAAGGAAGGTGTAGATTATGATGATATATTTGCATCGGTTGCCCTCTACACCACCATTCATTTGATTATAGCCCTTGTTTCCTCACAAGGATAGAATCTTCACCTGAGCGATGTCAAGATTTCCTTCTTGCGTGGTTCACGTAAGGAGGATGTCTATGTAGAACAACCTGAGGGATTCGAAGTTCAAGATCGTCAAACACATGTATGCAGGTTGAAGAAAGCCCTCCATGGGTTGAAACAAGCACCTCGGGCTTGGGATGAGAGGATTGATAGCTATCTAGTGAAGCTCGGATTTACAAGAAGTGAAGTTGATCTGAACCTTTACTTTAAGGTTGAGAATGATAGACCTCTCATCTTGGTACTCTATGTGAACGATCTCTTTCTGACAGGTGCAGACCCTCTTATTCATCAATGTAAGAGGGAGTTGGCTTCTGAATTCGAGATGAAAGACCTAGGATTGATGCATTACTTCCTAGAGTTGGAGGTCTTGCAAAAGCCAGAAGAGATTTTCCTTTCTCAAGGAAAATATATTGTGAAGATTCTTGAAAGATTTGGGATGGTGGACTACAAATCTGTGACTACTTTGATGGAACTTAACTTCAAGAAGTTATGCGGAAGTGTTGCTGGGCCCTATTTGGGAAATCCTTCTGAGTATCGTCAACTCGTGGGGGCCCTGATGTTCTTCGTGAACTTTCGTTCGGACATATGTTTTGCAATGAATACATTGAGCCAGTTTATGGTCGAGCCTCATAACATACATTGGACTGCTGCTAAGAATCTCTTGAGATATCTCCGGGGCACAATCACTTATGGATTGAGACACACTGTCGGGAATGTGAGGCTCCATGGTTACTCTGATGCAGACTGGGCTGGCAATGCGGTGGATCGCAAAAGCACATCTGGATGTTGTTTCTCTCTAGGTTCTGCTTCGATATCATGGATGAGCAGGAAGCAAAAGTTAGTTGCCTTGAGCACCACTGAGGCTGAATATATTGCTGCTAGTTTGGCCTCGTGTGAAGTTGTCTGGTTGAGGAAACTCTTTAGTGAGTTGTTTGGACATGTGCTAAATACCACCATGATGTTCTGTGACAACCAGAGTGGGATTTGTCTTTCTGAGAATCCCGTGTTTCATGATCACTCCAATCATATTGATATCAAGTGCCACTTCATCCAAGACATGGTACAACAGGGAGCAATAAGGCTCCATCATATTGGGGCCGATGAGCAGACCGCTGATATTCTTACAAAGCCCATCGGGAAGTTCAAATTCTTAGCCTTCCGTGAACGATTTGGAGTCGTTGAGAGACCATCTTATGAGGACCCTATATGAGATGAATCGTGAGCTCTAGGAGCTTTGGGGGGCTTGGGGTACTTCTTGGAGCGATGAGCGACCATAGGGTGACTCACCCTCCCCTAGTGGTGTGTTATGTACAAGGTGAATGGTTCACCTTCCCCTGTGATACCCCATGGTGACATATGCATAGGCTGAGTGACTCACCCTCCCCTATGGCATATGAGCAGGATGAATGGTTCACCTTCTCCTGCCGGCACATCCTACCCATGCAGTCCGGGACTCATGAGAATTACCTCTCATCTGGCCAATGAGTAGGGAAATGAGGATAGGGACCATAGTACTACCGATGGACGCATCGTGTACTACCATACTCCCTATGCTAGGATGTTGATATTGATCTAGGATCAATGGAAACTAACTTCGGGTCAGTTAAGAGTGGTATAACACACTCTCTATTACTGGAGACTGACTTTGAGTTAGCCGAGAATGGTGTGATACATTCTCGATCATTTCTTCTTTCTTCATGGTTTAGCAGAGCAATGACAAGGATGGTACAGATTGTCAAACAGTTTGGCAGGTGATGTTCTCCCTAGTTGAGAGGGAGTGTTAAATTTGGCAACTAGGGCTAAACATCAGTTTGGACAACTCTTATGAGGCAGCTGATATTTTTCTTGGATTCCTCTTTCCGATAGGTGTAGGAATGATCTAAAGATCATCCCATTCTGACATATACAAATGAAGTTATGAATTTATTTTGATTATGGACAAATTGTCAAGGTCGGCCAACAAACTCATGTAGGCTCAGAAGCCCAACAGTCACGTCTATTCATCCTCAACGTTTGCCTATAAATACATGATGCTTCATCCTCATTTGGAAACGCATCACTCTCATTCATCTTTCTCTCTCTCATCTTGATTGGGTACAGATTTATGGGCCTCTCTCTCTCTACACACATGTGAAGGAAGGTTTGATTTTCTCGCTGCTGCATCGACCAAATTTGACCAAAATTTCAAGAGGCAGAAATTTCAAGAGACCAAAATTTTAGGAGGTTGACTTTGACCAACGTTGACCCTATTTCACTGCAGTTTTGTGAGGAGACTTCTGTTTGGGCAGGCAGCAATTCTAATAACGAAAATCGAGGTTGTTTGAACCCAGTGTTGACCAGCGTTGACTACCCTAGTTCTAGTTGCTGCATTGACTTCTGTTTGACTGGTTATTTTCAAACTATTTTGGGTTGCATTATCTTGTTGTTGGAGGCCGAGTTGACCAAGGTTGACTGAGCTGTTTTGGAGGTCTATTTCAACCCTGTTGACCAGTGTTGACTTTCTGGTTAGGGCTTTCTGTTTCTATTGTTTTGACTAATTAGATTGAGCAAGTGGATATTATAAATTGTATTCTCTCTCTACTGAACTTTTGAAGAATTATAAGAAGAATTGATCAAGGGTTTCCCCACATTGTGGTTTGTCCCTCGTTGGTGCCATATCTTGTGTCCTCTTGTGTTGGTGTGTCTTCTACTATTATTGTTTATGTTCTATCTGTGATTTACTATCATGATGATGTGATTGCTAAACTGGATATTGATATTGGGATAATAAAGAAATTGAAGTAAAATTGCTCTAAGCATAGAACATACCATTGTTATCCTAAAATTAACAGATTGTGTGACTCGCATACATCATCAATGAACCTGTAACTTATGCTCAAAATAACCCATATATGTTTGGCTCTACATCATGGATTTTTCTCTATAAAATTCGCACTTTGAGATTCATTTCTTCTATGAGATCTAAAGTTCAATCATACCTTGACTCGAAGACTTAGAAGAAGGACCTTATAGTATACAAAAGATTCACAATCCTAATCTGTTGTGAATCTCCGTGAGGATTAAAGAAAATTAATGATGGTGATATGTGTATACAATAGTTTTCTCCCCTGTTAAAGAGTAAATTGGTCAATTAGCAAAAATCGAATATTCTATAGGTATTCTTGAGAAATCAATTTTTTAAATATGATTAAGAGTTTGGCATGGTAAAGATATCCAATGTTCCAGGTCATCGCACGTAGCATTATTACAGTGGATAACTCTCTCAAATGAGGCCTCGCTCTAAAAAGGTTTGCCCTCATGAGAGAGAGGATTATGATGCTCGTGCACGATGTAAAGTTCACATCGTTAAAAGTATTATGGCACTTTGTTGATGAGTTCTGAAGAATGTATAAGGGTTTGAAATATTGAAATTTGGCATCGTTACATGGTCCACTTATGTTCTACATGCAAAATCGCTCCTATGACATTGACTTGATGTATGAACAGTAAATATATCGTTTGACAAGGTCACATATAATAAAACTCTTAGCAGTTAGAACGTAACATGACTTATATATCGACTATGAGTCAGTGACTTGCGAATACAACAATAATGATTTGATGCAAGGAAGCCGACCTAAGGAAAATGTCATGGCAGATAACCATATCATGTGCAAAATCGAGCAGGAAAATTGGCTCACTACAATAGAATGGCATCGTTTGAGCTTAAAGTGATAACTTCTCAATAATCAAGCCTGAGGAAGTGACGACCAATTCAAATAAATATGTTGAGCCTGGTTTCCTAGCAACTACTAAAGGAATAAAGTATTTGGAAAAAACCTGAAATTAGAGTAACAAGAACACAGATACATCATTTTCACATCTATTATATTCAGATAGGGTTTCTCAATTCACATCTTAAAGACTATTTATAATTAGGGTTATTGAATCCTAGTTGAATGAATTAACCCTAGAAGTAAAGAAAACCCTAACCTTATCTTGTAGTTCCCTCAAAGGAAACCCTAGCTCTTGATGTCTAGGGTTTGCAAAAAGAATCTAAGGTATATGGTAAGACCCTCGCAAGGGTTGACGTAAGAATGAACCCTAGGGTTTGAAAGTCAAAGCCCTAGGGCTAGATGTTTCCACTGAATTTCATATCCCTATAAGGATAGGTCATTGGATATCTAGGTTTTGTAACCAAAATCCTATAATCACACTTTTGAGAAATCATAAAAAACCCTAGATTGTCAAAATTGACATCATGATCTTTTTTTTGTATACTTTGCTTGGTTGTACTTGTCAAAGAAAAATTGCAAGTTCACTATGATGGAAGCAAGATGATCATGAGCATGATGAAAAGAGGAAATTGTAAGGACCCAATATTCATGAAGTTGAAGCTTCCAGTCGATGAAACATATTTATTGAAAAATGAAGTAGAACCATGAGAAAACATGCAAAGAAATTTAAAGGGAGTTGTCATGATCTGAAAAGATAAGTATTTTGTTCTTTGTTTTTCATTACTAATGATATGGACTCATTGATAATAATATTGATAATATGGATTCATGATGATGATGAGAACTCCTTGATGGTGACATGGACTTGTTGATAACATGAATTGGACTCATTGATGACATGGAGTCATTGATGATGAATTGGACTAGATTATTTGATGATGATATTAATAATATAAGATGATATGTACTACTTGTGTGGACTCTTTGGTGATATGGATAAGACTACTTGATGATGATGAAGATATGGACTCAATAATGATGATGAAAAGACTCCTTGATGATGATGATATGGATTGTTAATGATGAAGACTCCTTTATGATGTGGACTCGTTGATAACATAGACTCCTTTGTTGATAATGATGATATGGACTTGTTAATGATGAAGACTCCTTGATGATGTGGACTCATTGTTAATGTAGACTCCTTTGTTGATGATGATGATGAAGATATAGACTCGATTTCTTGATGTTAATGATGATGTGGAAGGCTAAGATCAAGAGGGAGTTTACAGTGTACACACTCTCAAAAGATAAGTATTATCCTAATTATTTCTATTGACTATTTCATTATGAGTCCCTTGGGTTGTTGGGTTGTTCTTGTTCTTCCTTAGCCTTCCAATGAGGTTTACCGGGACATTGTGAAGACTGCCAAGGTGTGGCATAGCGTTAGAAATGATGGAAGAACAATATGACTCTATACTCAAATGGAGCAAACAAAATCAACATGATTGAAGCTTGTTCTCCTAAAGATGGCTAGAAACTTTGAAGACCAATATTGATCTAGATGTGCTAAAGATGGACCCATGATTTTTGTTTAAGAGGGAGTTGTTTTCTGAGGCATGAGCCTGGTGATATCTTTGACACAATGGACTACATTTGATGAATGATTTGAAGAAGTTGTAAGACTTTGATGTTGACTTGGTTGATTCGCTGATTGGTCCGTTTTTATCTGTTGGATTCAATTCTACTATGGTTGTTGATGATTGCTTCTATGACAAGCCACTGTGAAGGTCTACTAATAGTTGATAATGTTGCTTCCGAGAGAAGCCCTGGTTGAAGTTGAATGAACAACAGAATGTTGTCGTGTTTGATAAAGAACTAAAATACACCCTGGCTACTTTAATGATGAATTAATTGCCGATATTTGTGTGAAGAAACAGGAACGAATGAGAATCCCCTTGAAGAGGGAGCACTGATTACATAGCATCATAGATGGATTCCTCCAGCAGGTTGTGCTAAGAGACATTGTTGTCTAGGAGATGTATAGATGGATTCCTCCCATAGGTTGTGTGCAGAAATACATTGTTGTATGGGAGATGTATTGATGATTCCTCATGTAGGTTGTGTGTCGAGAGACATTGTTGTCTAGGAGATGTATTGATGATTCCTCTTATAGGTTGTGTGTCGAGAGACATTGTTATCCAGGATATGTATTGATGATTCCTCCTGTAGGCTGTGTGTTGAGAGATATTGGTGTTTGAGAGATGTATTGATGATTCCTCCTGTAGGTTGTGTACCGAGAGACATTGTTGTCCGAGAGATGTATTAATGATTCCTCTTGTTGGCTGTGTGCCGAGAGACATTGTTGTCTGGGAGATGTATTAATGATTCCTCTTGAAGGTTGTGTGTCGAGAGACATTGTTGTCCAGGAGATGCTTTGAGATGGATGCTATGTATATTTCCTTAAGTTGAGATTGAAAAAGACAGAAGTTTGGATTTTTTTCTCTTCCATAAGAAGTGAGTCGAGAGACCTATGGATTGGTCGGGAAGATGGAGCTTGAGAGAGAAAGAAAAACTACCTCCCTAGCTAAGAGGGAGTGTTCAAATATAAGCTAGCTATGGCCGGCATTTTTCATCAAATCATGGAGAATAAAGTCGGCCCATTCTAACTTTACAAGTTTTCTAAATCAATCCTTCAATTCAGCCTCAAGGAAGTCTTCATGTCGGACCTATATGGCTAATTACCCCTCTCATAATGCCTATTAATAAAAGGTCGATGATGCTCATTTCAGTCACCAACAACTCATCCATTCGGTATGCAATAGAAAACTAATTCAGGCATCTATTTCAGAGTATATTCTCAACTGCGAAGAGGAGTATAAGGATCTTTTTTAGCGTGAGATGAATTGTCTTCAAAGTTTCGTTGATATAGTGACATGGGAGCTTTTATACCTCTGTTTTGTTGATGTTTTTGTGGCCTGAAAATTACAAAGAGACACGCTCACCCTTTGGGGCACCATTCTGAAGTTGACCAAGGTTCTTTTGGACTTATATTCTGAACCATTCATTGGAGATTACAGTGGAAAATTTGGCCTGCCACCACAGTGACTTTAGAGCTATTTTTCGGCCTCCTTGTGCAGACCTTTGGGCAGAAGTAGAATCTCTCTCTCTCGTTATTTGTGCAGACTTTGATTGAATATCTTATTGTTGATTTGTTGATGTACTATTGAAGGACATAATTTCTCTCATAAGGAAAGAATTATTGGGTTTTCCCCTTGTGGGTTTTTCCCTAGATGTAATCATAATTGTGGAGTCTCTTGTCTCTTATTATTGCTCGTTGTCTACTATGATCTCTATTTACTGCTCTTGCTGAAGAAATTATTGGTTGAAGTTTTTCATGTATAGCTACTTGTTGAATAAAGTATAAAGAAGAAGTAACTTGTATCAATAGAAGTAGTTATCGGTTTTGAAAAACTATTCTAGTCTCTACATCACTAGAATTTCAACACTAAGCTCGTAATCACCATACTAAACTGACACCCAAAGAAATTCAAGGACGAGATAGAAAAAACCATACATGAGTTGTTATCCATTGGCCACATCAAACCCAACTCAAGTTTGTTTGCCTCATCAGTGGTTTTGGTAAAGAAGAAGGATGGCAAGTGGAGAATGTGTATTGATTACCAAGCTCTCAACAAAAAATCCATCAAGAACAAGTACCCTATTCCCAGGATCAATGAGCCACTAAATGAGCTACATGGAGGTGTATAGTTTTCAAAGATTGGCCTACAATCATGGTATCATCAAATCCGAGTTTGAGAGCAAGACATGCCAAAAACAACATTCTAATGCCACTATGGACACTTTGAGTTTCTAGTCATGCCATCTGGGCTAACCAATGCTCCCGCCACTTTCCAATATTGCATGAACAACATTTTCAATGTTAAGGAAGTTCTTACTAGTATTTTTCGATGACCTTCTTATATACAGCAAGATATGGGATGATCACTTGGGAAATTTGGATGAAATTTTGAGCATAATGTAGGAACAATCAATCTATGCCAAGGCATCAAAATGCGAGTTTGGAATAACAAAAATTTTTATTTGGAACTTATACTTAGTGAAAAGGGAGTATAGATTCATCAAGAGAAGATTCAGGCAATATTGGATTGGCCCACACCTAAGAATCTGACCAAGTTGCAAGGGTTTTTTTGGGATTAGCAGCTATTATCAACAATTTGTCAAAGGATTCTCTCAATTAAACGCACCATTAACAAACCTGACAAAGAAAGGAACATTCAGGTGGATAGAAGAATCAAACAAGACATTTAATAATCTCAAAGAAGTGATGAGCTCATGTCTAGTATTGGCCCTCCCTGAGACCCTTTGTATTAGAATGTGATGCATCAAGAGAAGGAATAGGGGTTGTTTTAATGCAAAAGGGCCACCCTATTGCATTCGAAAGTTGGAAGCTCTAGGATGCAAAGAAACTTTACTCCATATACAATAAGGAGATGCTAGCTATCATGCATGCTTTGGCAAAGTTCAAACAATATTTGGTGTGAATCAGGTTCGTAGTCAGGACAGACCACAACAGTTTGCATCGTTTCTTGGAGCAAAAGGACCTGAACTAACGACAACAGAAGTGGGTAACTAAGGTCCAAGCCTGTGATTTTGATATTGAGTATGTGAAGGGGAAGAAGAATGTCGTGGTTGACGCACTTTCCAGGAAACGGCAACATTCTTCCTCATGGAGCTTACAGAATATTGGAAGGCTCATCTCTTAGCATAATACGCCAAAAACTAGTTTTCATGTGCACTGACCGACAAACTCATTCAAGATGATAGGTACAAAGTAGTTGATGATATTATTTATTATAAAGACGGGGTATACTTGGTTCTTGAATCCACACTCAAGGAGAATATTTTGAAGGTTACGCATGAAATTCCAACAGTTGGAAATCAAGGGTTCTTCAAAACCTACCGACAGATTAGGGAACGATTTTCATGGAAAGGTCTCAACGAAGATGTGATGAAATACATCAAGGAATGAGTGACATGCCAACAAAATAAGGTTAAGCACACACATCATGCAAGTCTTCTCCAACATATACCAATTCCAAAACAAAAATGGGAGAGCATCTCAATGGACTTCATCACAGGGCTACCCAAAGCACGAGGCAAAGACTGTATCTACACCGTGGTGGACAGGTTGACAAAATTCGCACTTCTTTGCGATCTCAGTTGATTATTCGGCGAAACAACTACCAGAGATGTTCTTCGAAGAAGTCTTCAAGCTCCATGGACTACCTAAAAATATAATCAATGATCGATATAGCAAGTTTATGGGTGCATTCTAGCAGGAGCTTTTTAGGCTAGCGGGAACAAAATTAATCCCTAGCACTCGTTACCACCCACAAACAGATGGCCAAATAGAAACCGTGAATAACTGGATTGAGGGTTATATAATTATGTGATAGGGCAGCAAAAAGCATGGATCAAATGGTTGTACCTTGGGGAGCATTACTACAATACCACTTACCATTTATCCATTAGGATGACACCTTTCAAAGCACCATATGGATATGATGCAACACACTTTATCAACATGATTTTTGGAAACAACAAGGCACCAATTGCTAAAGACTGGAGATAAGAGAGTCAAGACATTCTCAGGGTACTCAAGGAAAACATGCAGGTTGCTCAAAATTGGCAAAAGATGTACACAGACCAGCATTGAACAGAACATAATTTTGAGGTGGGAGACCTCAATTTCTTGAGATTGCAGCCCTACAGATAATCTACGCTCAAGAAAAGTGGTGCAGAAAAAACGAACTCATGGTTTTATGGACCTTACAAAGTTCTCCAGAGGATTGGCAAAGTGGCGTATGAGTTAGAATTACCAAGTGACAACATAATCCATAACATCTTCCATGTTTCATGTCTCAAGATGTTAAGTTATAGTATGTTCTATGCTTAGAGCAGTTTACTTCTTTTTATTATTATTATCCACAGATTAGCAATCACATGTACATTAAGTAAAGTACAGATAGAACATTAAACGATCGACAGAAAACAAGCCAAGACAAGAGACACAAGATGTGGCGGCTAGCCAAGGACAAACCCCAATATGGGGAATCCTTTGATCAAATCTTCTTTTGTCTTCAATAATTCAGGAGAGAGAAACAGTACAAAATCTGATTTGCATTAGCAGCAGCAAGCCCTAGATCAGCCCTAAACTAAGGCAGACAATATCTTGCAAATCGATCGTCAAATTGCCTTGATTCCTTCACCAAAATGTACGGCCTTCTGAGGAGAGTCAGTTCCACCTACAGCGCAGTTCTAAGAAAGAGTCTAATGGTCAACACTGGTCAAACTTTCAATCTGCAGTTGCAGCCCTAAATTCTGCTTCCTTCCTTTCACACGTGTGAGAGAAGAGTCTCTTTCTGCGCAGTAGGAGAAGAGCCTCTTTTCTATGTAGGAGAGAGAGAGAGAGAGAGATGTGATAAGATGTGAGTGTCTAAATGAGGAAAAGACCTCCTGTATTTATATACAAATGTTGATGGTGAATAGATGCGTCTGTTGGGCTTTTGAGCCTACACGAGTTGCAGGTCGGCTTGATAATTATTCCATAATCAAAATAAATTCATATCTCCATAAATACTTATCGAAATCGGATGGTCTTTAGATTAATCCTACACCTCTCGACGAGAGGAATCTAGGAAAAATATTATCAGCCATGAATAAGGTGACCCACATGGAGTTTGGCCCTAGTTGCCAATTTTAACACAAGAAGGCTATGGGACAACAAATCACCACCTCTATCGAATTCCCACCATTAAATGAGGAGGGACAACTACAATTGATTCCATAAACAATCATGGCCATACGAGAAAAGAAGTTAATAGGACGAGTAAATCCAAAAAACCTTATTAGATGGAAGAATTTACTATAGGAGGAGGCCACATGGGAAGGAGAACAAATTTTACCACACCCAAATCTACAATTGCTTGAGGGCAAGCAAATTTTGGAAAGGGGGACTATAATGTCCTCTTCAAATTGAGGATTAATGAGAGACGAATTAGCCTATCCGACCCTGTAAGCTATAGTCGTGATAAAGGGGTAAAAACCCGATTTTTCCCAATTTGGGGCAAAAGTTGGGTCCACTGGGGCAAAAGAACCCAAAACTAGGGATTGCACCCACAATCCCCCACATCTTGAAGACCATGGAGAAATCTATAACTAAGAGAGCAGTTGAAATCAAATCATCATCAATTATGGATCAATTCATATGTTTTATTGAGCACTAGCTCTGAGGGTTTTAAGACCCCTTCTCTCCTATCAATTTCAGTGGTGAAAGATTCTACCATAGTTGATAAATTAATTTTCTATCTTGTTTCTGTTCTAGCACGGCAAGGACTACTATTTTCTGAGGAGATCGAATTCTAGAATTGAAGACAAAGCATTGAGGCTCAGTTAAGGAAGGAAATCAAACTCTCTATGATCTTATGTTGCTGGAATCTAATCTGAATCTTAAGGCTAGTGAAAATCCGCAAGCTCTAGTTTATGATAGTTTTGGGCAGCCGAAAACATGGTCTATGGAGAGTATTTCTCTGTACAGCGAGTAGTACGAAGTATTCCTCTATAGTTAAGAATATGTAGTTTGGATCCTATTACGAAGGGAATAGACCAAGGTTCAACACAATTCCGAAGCTATTCTATGAGAGCCACGTCATGAGGCATAGGAATGCCCCAAATTCCAAGTGAGGGTCTAACTCAGAAGGCCAAGGCTCCTGCAAAAAATTGCACTTGGTGACATTTCTATAGTTTTGAACCATTTGTGATAGAAGACTCTTGTAATGATTCAGGTGGTGATCCCAACATCATGAAACAATTGATTTGTGACTAATCCGAGCTCCTATAACAGTTGATTCATGACTTCTGTAGCAAACTCGAACCCTATAATACAGACAGACCATGTAACCGTAAAGACAGGTTTCTGAGGAGGCAAGTTTGTGTTTTGTGGAGCGCGAATAGGATCGAACCCCCTGTAATCTAGTGTGGGGGTCTTTTACAGTAGAACCAATCTTCTAAAAGAAGTCGAATATCTGAATTGAGTCAATGTTGTCTTGTAAGGTTTTTTTGTATTTCTATAGATAGGGTCTGGGATCAAGGAATATTAAGTACATGAGTTGATATACAATTTGTGTGAATTCTGGAACTAGATTAAATTTTGAACATCGATGTTGTCGTTAATAAATAGTGAATTGTTGGGAATAAATTGTTACACTATTGCATGGCATTATTTGTATAAATTGTTGAACTGTAATGAGGTTGTTGAAGATTTCGTTGCATTGTTATGTTATTAATTGTCGTTGAAAGGAAATTCCTGCTCCAAAAAAACCCTAGGGCAAAATTAACCTAGCACATTACACAGATATAGAGTGAATTGCTAGATCTTACCAAGAAAAGGTACAAGGTTTATTTCAAGTTATTTTTACACTTGTATCTAGCCTTGGGCATTTCAGATCTAAAGTTTTCAAGGTTGTACCAAGCACAATATGCAATTTATAGCAAGGTTTTAAGCCCTCAAAGTAAGTAAAACCAACTTAGAACCTTGCCATTTACTCTATAGTGTTTAATAATTGTTATTTTCCATATTTAGAGCAAATTTTCATCAATTATAGCAATGTTTAAGTTTTAAAATCAAATATGGAAATTGCTAGGTGTGTAAACCAAGAGGGCTTACATCAGATTTCTGAAAAATAATTCTAGCCTACTGGAAATTAACTTTTCAATCATGTTTCAGTGAAGGGAGGCTCCAAAACCCTCTATGTTCACCATCATACATTTTCCACCCCTAGACTAATTATCTAGAAGTGCCAAGGCACCCATAGGGTGGTTGTCTTAACCAAATGAGATTATTGTCCCTACATTCTTTTCATATTTAACAGTCTCCTACACAGAACAGCGAGTTGTTTTGAGTTAGAACTTCTTAACCAGTGACCCAAATCTAAAGATAATCACATTTCCGGTTAGGATTTTCAATGTAGACCAAAATCCATAAGCTGCATGATATACATTCAATGATTATTGACTACCAATATTTGTTCTTTAGTTTTCAGTTGCTACAATGACACATTTTACAAATAAACAACTCAGATTAGTGAACACCTCCACTCTAGTTGACTCCATAAAGGAATTTATCTTATTGTGGAGTTACTTTGGGGTAATTTAGGGACTCCTCCCTTGGTCATTTAGGGAGTGTTGGGCCTAAATGGCGGGGGCTTAGGTTGAGGTGACAGTGGGTCTCTCCCTTGCGTGTGCCCATCTAGCAAGTTCCCATGACCTTAGCAACACATTTGATTTGATTGGTAACAAGGAGCACAATACTATGTCAAGTTCATTGATTATTATTCCAGGAAAACCTAGATATTCTTCATGAAGACCAACAATGAGGTCTTCAATCAGTTTTGGGAGCTCAAGGCACAAGTGGAGAACCAAACAAGCTAGAGGATCAAGGTCTTAAGGTCATACAATGGGGGCGAGTACACTTCCAATGACTTCAAGGATTTCTACAAGGAGGTTGGGATCAAGAGGGAAGTGACAGTCTCATACAACCTTCAACAGAATGGGGTTGCAGAGAGAAAGAATCGGTCCATCATCGATTTTGCTAAGGCTATGCCACGTGACCAAGAGTGGCCTATGTTGCTTTGAGTAGAGGCAGATAACATAGCAATGTATGTGTAGAACAAAAGTGCTCACAGGATATCAAGGACCAAGACCCTTGAGGAGGTATTCACAGGCGTGAAGCTAGAGATATGGGAATTGCAAATATTTAGTTGTCCACTTTACATCGATGTTCCAATATAGAAGAGGATAAAGTTGGAACCTTCACGACAAATGGGCATTTCGTTGGGTACAACGAGATGTCAAAGGCTTACACGATCTTTATACAAACATAGAGGAAGACAATTGTGAGCAAGGATTTTAGGTTCAAGAAAAAATTGGCATCTAGGAAGTGTCATGAGTTGCCAACAACAGTGACAGAGGATGAGGAGCAAGAGGCTCCGAAGGTAGATCAACATGCAGAGGCTTCCAATTCAAGAAGCCAACCTTCAAGTGGGGAGGGGTCAGTAGCACCTTCAAGTTCTATCAATAGGCCCAAGTGGTTTGAGTAGACATTGAGAGATGCTTTGGAGCATGTGGAGGCTCCTAGAAGCACACTCAGGGTGAGCAGGCCTTTGAAGAAGTTTCTAAACTACATAGCATTTATGTGTAGAATCATCAAAGAGACAACAAACCACGAGCTTCGGAGGAAGCTTGCTGAAGGATGGTGCATGGGACATTATGCCAAAACCAGAGGGATAGCCACTTCCTAGTGGCTCTTTAGGAAGTACTCTCCTTGCTAAGAAAGAGTATTGATGTTTGTAGCTTGAGAAGGTACTTCTGCATAGGCCTAATTGTCTAGGCATGTGGAAGTTGTCTGATTGACTCTTAACCTTAGAAATTACATCAATTATTAAAGTAATTGCCTTTTATAAGATAAAGTGAGTTAATCTAATGAAATGCAAAGGTTATTTGCATTAATGAATTAGATGAATCTCAACCATTGATTTCAAGTGATGTTGAGATCTAATCTCTATTGTCAATCACTTTGGAGATTAAGATTGTGGATTCGGTCAATAACTCAAACTTATAAAAGAAAGGCTAGGCTAAGGGAGAAAAGTTGAAAACACACAACATATCTTGAGCACACGACACATTGAGATAGTGTGATCTTAGTGATTGGGTGGAGGACTTCCATTCAAGTGTGCAAGTTTTGGGAAAGGTGCAAGGGGCAGTAAGGGAGATCCAGACTAGCCAAGCAAGATCAAAGGACAGATCTACAGAGGAATTTGATCAATTGAATCAGTTCCAAGTTTATTGTTGTTTTAAAATTTACATTTTCCTCAGTGGCCCATTTTCCCAAGAAGGGAGCCCTTGTAAGTTCTGAATTTAATAAATGAAGGACTAATTTGAGCCCTCGTAAGTTCTGAATTTAATAAATGAAGGACTAATTTCAAGGGGAGAAAATTTAATGTGCATGTGATTGTGAGATTGGTACTTTAATTTTGTTTCTGCTGTTAAAATTGTTAAAATCCCAGTTGTGTCCTTTATTCAGTAGATCTGCATAATAATTAATTTTTACAGCATAGAAATCTGCTAGGTAGTAATTGGCCAAGTTTATGAGGTTAGGAAATTAACAATATCCTGCAGTAAGGCCTGCAATGTGCCATGTTACAACTCCTTTTCATATTGTTTGGATCTGGGCAAGTTTATCATTATCTGAAGTACTAAGTGGCATAATAACAATCTTACTATCAATTCAAAAAAACTTGAATGCTTGTAACATTGTCAATGTTATCTTTCTAGCAGTGTTGGCAGGGGGTTGTGGCTTGCATGATGGTGCATTTCATACTTGTCGATTCTTTTTCTTTGCAATATGTGTTCTCATTTCTCATGTTGAAAATGTCTCAAAACAAACCGATGCAAAAGATATGTTAATGACAAAATAAATTATGCCAATGACATGTTGAATTTGTTCTCTGTTTGCAAGGTTTCTAGCACAGACATCTCTGCAGAGTTCATCGTGCCATTAATGATTTCAGACAACACTTATACAGTGAAACATTGACGCATATTTACCACAAATTCTAACCAATTTTTGTTTCTGGTCATTTATTGGTTGTA
Source organism: Pinus taeda (assembly GCA_000404065.3). Taxonomy (NCBI): domain Eukaryota; kingdom Viridiplantae; phylum Streptophyta; class Pinopsida; order Pinales; family Pinaceae; genus Pinus; species Pinus taeda. Next base: position 63,027 of record APFE031561468.1, on the reverse strand, counting down.
CAAATGAATATCTTATACACTTCTATTAAAAAGCATAATAATCACCTTTGAAAGCTGCTCGGCACACTTAATAGTTGTGGCCTGGATCTGAGATATTTTCTCTTTTATTTCTGGCCATTATCTATACTTATTACCACATCTTTGGCTGGCATAAGCCTGAGTTTTCTTTCCTCACAGATCCGCAGCTTAATGATAATGGATATATATGAAATGGTTTTATGCTTATTTGGTAAATTCAATATTCCTCTGTCTACTTTTCAGTTGGTACAAATCCCTTTATTACTGCTACATGATAAGAACTTATGATCAGCCCTTTGAAGACAATTATGTGTTGCTTTGGTTCTGTATTTTTTTTTATGAGTACTGTTGAGGCATAAATTTGATGCAACTTTATGATTGTTTACACATAATGGAAAATGAGCTTTAAAATGCTGGTATCTTTTCTTATTTGCCAAGCATTGTTTACATGACCCTGTCGGGAAGTGCTCTGGATCTGACCTTGTAATTGTTTAAGAAGCTCATTATTCACTCTTAAGAAACTGCATTGCAAACTCTTGACATTTGACCTCTTAATGATGGTGATTGGACTCTTAATGGTGATAAATTGATGTTTCTCTTGTAAGAATAATTTGTTTCATTATTATAATATTTTTGTTTTTCCCTTATGCATGATTCATTGAGTAAGATTCATTTTTCATTTCCAGGCATAATTTGAGTAAGCATTGTTGTCTAATTTGAACTGATCTTGCGTTTGTTCTTCAAAAATTGATGCACCATTCACCTATAATTGAAGCATGTCTTAATCTTCCACAGTGTATAGTGTTAGTGACAAAGTTCCTTTGTCAAACCAAGTTAGAAGAGCCTTCCCTTTCCACTACATAACTTGACTTAGCTTGACTTTTAAGAACATCTTCCTTAGGATAGAAAGCCCCTTTCTTAGCATTAAAGTGAGAAGTAAGGCCACCGAGGTGACAGTGGGTAGCTTACCTAAGAGTTGCCTCTTGGCCCTTCCACTAAGGTTAAGACTTTTCCCTTCAGGTGAGAGTTTGAGTCACCAGAATTTGAATCACAATAAGTACAACATTTAAAAAGCATAGCCCTATCTAACATTTTCAAAAGCCTTTAATTGTTATTCCCATAGTTAGACCACTTAAGCCAAAGCTTTGAGGAAACTTTCTTCCTGGATTTATTGGGATTGTACAAACGAGACCCAGTTTTAATAATATTCCAGGCTACCTTCTACACCAAGGGCAACTAACCAAAAGCATTCACTCTTTGACATCATATGATTCTACCATGTTAAAATCACCACAATGTAACCAATGGGCCTTTAATAGTTCTTCCTGCGGGCCACTTTCAAAAAGTGGCCCACTCATTCACATCATTAGATATATACAGGTTGGCAAACCCCATAGCACAGCCACCTAAGTTCAGTAATGTCTATACCAACTGGTTGACACCATGTATTATACTGTTACGTAATGTATGTACGCATTATATGTTTAAAGGTTGTTTGTTTATAGTTGCACCATACTTCATCTCTTGTGGGGTGGTAGGGCACATGCCTTGTGCTCCTTTTAAGTATTTAAGACCCATATGAAATATCCCTTTTGGATCCATATAATTCATGCCTTCTAAAAACATACAGTGAATCCAAGAGGAGCCAAGTTCTGTGTGATGTTAACTGTTGTGCCAATTTTCATGGCTTACAGGGCCATGGAGAACATGCCTTGCATACCCGTTCAGTGTTTTGGGCCCACATGCCACGACCTTTGTGGATCCACATGATTCATGCCTTCCAGATCCATCTGAGTCTGGGAGAAGAAAATGTGCATGTGTACTGGTATGTTTGTTTACCTTTGCACCAATCTTCATGTCTTCTAGGCCCGCCCATAGGGACGGTGGTGATGTTAATACTAATGAGATTAATGTGGAATGAAAACCTCAATCAGGAACGTGTCACTGTAGTTAAGTAATTTTACATTTTATAACAATCGCAAACAATGAAGCACCACAAAATGCACAAAGCACCTTCAAAAATGTTGGTATTGGAATGAAAAAGGATACTATCACATCAACCAGCAAGCTACCCAAGTTTGAATATGGCTCATGCCTTATACAACCTTTTGGTATTGTGGGTCCATATGCAATAACCCTTGTGGATACACACCATCCATGCCCTCTGGGCCCACACGATGAGATTGGGAAGAAGAAAGGGGTGAGTGTGACATTGCGTTTGTTTATCTTTGTGTCAATCTTCATGTCTTGCAGACCTGTAAGCCTCATGTCTTGCTAGCCTGTAAGCCTCATACCTTGTACGCCCTTTCAGTATTATGGACACATATGGCACGACCCTTGTAGATCCTCATGATTATGGGTGTGTGTAAGAGAGAATTTTCTTGAGAGGCACACCTTAAATCAATGAGGCACTGAATTTTCTCAAGGCACAAGCAGCCTATAAATTAATCATTTCTACTCCGCGTATGCACAATAATTGAACAAATGAACCACTACAGATCCGATTTCATTTCAATCTCAAAGGAGAAATTGCAAACAAAAAATAAATTTAGAGTGTGAATAACTTACTTTTTTGCGTTGATCCTGCTGCATGTTTCTCAGTGTGTCGTTACAGGAAAAAATGGAAGAAATAAGAGCAAATTATTCCTTCTGATTTAACATAACTAGCAAATATCTGGGCATCCTAAATTATAACCTTCGTGGGACTGATTTCGCCGCATTGAAGGCTTCAGAAAACCCTTTGAGCAGGAGAGATGTGAGAGGCAAAAGACAGACAAGGTCCACGATCTCGGAAAAAATACAGGCGTTGAATTGAGGCTCACCGGGAAGCCCACTGACGAATGAAAGGTTGGCATTCAATTGACTGAACTGGAGAATGACAATCTCAGGAATATCATCTATTGTCATGACACATTGGCAGATAAAGACATACAATTAAATAAAATGGTTGGGTACTGAAAAAGGAATCGCGTACGTTCAAGGCTTCTGCTGCTTCGGGGGTGTGCTTATTTTATATGGTTTTTAATGATTGTAGTGTCATCTTGAAGCTATTGGGCTCTGTGGGTGTCTCTGCAAAATACAACTGTTTGATACCCATGAAATATGGTATTATATAATGATGATATTCCGCAAAAAGCTGGTTCAAAGATGCCTTTTACTCCATGGCATAAGCATCTCTGTTCATTACTGCCATGTTCTGTGGAGCAACGAAAATGTCAACCATTCTGTCCACATAAGCAAACTTTTCGGATGTATTTGTTATTGTGATGGTTTGAAACCATGCATAGTTTTATAAATACTACGTGATTGTTTGAAATCGGTTTTTATTATTTGAATCAGGGCAAATAGTATGTTTTGCATTTTGATGTCAAGAATTTATAAGGAAACCCTGATATCTTAGAATTTAATGATTATATTAAATGGGTAAGTGATACATATGATATATTTACTAGCATTTGTAATACATGTTGTAAAGGAAACGCCATAAGGCAATGACATAAAAACAATAACATAGAAAAAAGAAGTAAAAAATTTGTCCAATTTTGTTTCTTTACTGGTGTTTTTTTTTTTATCGTATGTTATGTTTCACAGAGATTCCAACCAAGATATGTTCAAAGTGAAAGTCACGCAGCACACTTCACTCTAAAGGATTTATGAAAATTCTCTTCATTAATATACTGGAACCTTTATAAGTAAATGATTTAAATCAAACATTTCATAAGAAAGTAATCTCACGTCACTTTAATTCACAATACAATGGATAATAATTTTTGTTCATTAGAAATTGGTCTAATTTTATGAGGAAAGCTTAATAGAAAGACTTTAGTAGTAAGGGGAACCTTCATAAACTGCCTCATCATTTGTTATATGATGTTGTTAATTTAGTTACTTGTTGCTTCTTATACTTATTTCACTCGTATAAAATGTCCAAACTATAAAAGAATGGTATTATTTGTTGTTTCGTTGGACCATTGTATTTATCTAACTCAATCATTTCCATAGCATCAACTAAGTTCCGATCATTCTCTTTCCATAGTGACTCAATGTCTTCAAATGCATTTCATAAATTTGGTTTAATAAATATTGGTGGAAAACCAATATATTTCACTTTGTAGAAAGGAGTGTACATTGGTTGGAACAAAATTGTATTGTTGTTACCATGTGATGATGTCCGCATTCTAATTGTTGTTTGACCATGATGATATTGCCATCATAATCCTTGTTCGTGAGAATATCATTTAAGAAGTCAATGATAAGTGGCACAACTAGTTCCTCACAATTATGAAATTCCTCATTCTAATTGTTATTTGACCATGATGATATTGGCATCATAATCCTTGTTCTTGAGAATATCATTTAAGAAGTCAATGATAAGTGGCACAATTACAATTGGTTCCTCACAATTGTGAAAGTAAAGGAAAAAATCATTCACATTATGTTTGAAAACGTTATACTTAGATTCTTGATTCATGAAATTTTGTATCCTCTCCTTTTGTTGTTTTAATTTGTGTCATCTCAAAAAACGTTTCTCCAATAACCTATATTATTTATATCTTAGCAGTGGCATTTTCTTTAGGTTTTCTTGCTATACATTAAGCACAACTAAGTTTGTAGTTTCAATTGCAAATTTCATGCCTCCATTCCATCTCTTTTATAGAAGGCAAAGATCCCTAAAAACTATAGATGAATCCTCATCATGAAATTTAGGAGGCAGCTCATTAATCATCTATTCATCCAAGGTGTTATCTCCATGTTGTTAGTAGCTTCACTAATGTTTCCTAAGCCTCATGGTAATACATTGATACTTTACATGGGAAACATGTGGGTTCTGTTGTTTAAGGGCGATGTATATTGGCCTTGAATGATACTATATTGAGCCTACATGATGGTGCAAAATTTAGTATGCTAGAAATCAATAGAGAACATTTAGAACCAATCTACCTCCTATTGTATGTATATGTAAATCCATATATGTTTTTTCCTCTCATGATCCGCAGAGGGAAGCCAGAGAGGAAAACATGAGATCATGGCTAGGGGATTTTCATGGGAAAAACAATATCCACCATGTAAACTCTTTCTTCCTGGAATCTAGGAGAAAGTTTGGATATAGATAATTAGGGAGGTCCAATTAAAATTAGAGTTGGTCAAATTAGAGTTGGTTAAAATTGTTTGCGTTGGATGATGCAACTCATTCCCAAGACTTAGATGACAACTAAGTTTTCCTCTTAAACCATCTTAAACCTTTTGTCAAAGAAAATAATCTAGAAACCTACACACCTACATCATAAAGTGTTCTTTCTAATAGCCACTAAACTTGTAGTGAGCAAAACTCCAGTGTATACCATTAAGGAGACTATTCAAGACTTTACAACAATCAACTATACTGAGAGGGAGCCATCATAACGACATACCATCCCCCCATCATATTTCCCATATAATGGGAATTGATGTTGATTGGAAAGATGTGGAAATTAACCCCAACATAATTTCAAATGACATAAAGTTCAAAACATATAGGTGATAACTGATACGTTTATATTTCCTATTTTTGTTTCACAATCATAACGACATACCATCCCACCATCATATTTCCCATACAATGGGAATTGATGTTGATTGGAAAGATGTGGAAATTAACCCCAACATAATTTCAAATGACATAAAAGCTCAAAACATATAGGTGATAACTGATAGGTTTATATTTCCTATTTTTGTTTCACTTGTATCTGCATCAGCCATGTCTCGCCTCTCATTTTTTTCTCCTCCCTATTGATGTTGATTGGAAAGATGTGGAAATTAACCCCAACATAATTTCAAATGACATAAAAGCTCAAAACATATAGGTGATAACTGATAGGTTTATATTTCCTATTTTTGTTTCACTTGTATCTGCATCAGCCATGTCTCGCCTCTCATTTTTTTCTCCTCCCTATTTTTGTTTCACTTGTATCTGTGTCAGCCATGTCTCATCTCTCATTGTCTCCTATTTTTTTCTCCTCCCTATTTTTGTTTCACTTGTATCCGCGTCAGCGATGTCTCGTCTCTCATTGTCTCATTTTTTTCTCCTTCGCATCATTTGTGTTTACTGTAGGATTTAAAAAGTGCAAAAATAACATGTACCTTACTAAGAATATTCTAGAATATTCTATGTGAGTTATATCCCTACTTTCTACCACCTAATAATAATTGATAATTAGATTAGCACAACCATATAAATTAATAAACATCAAAACACTTACTTTATATTACATTTTACATTGTTAAAATTAAAATAAATCATAGCAACTAACTAAATATTAGTCACTAAACTTGTAGTGAGCAAAACTCCAGTGCATACCATTAAGGAGTCTATTCAAGACTTTACAACAATCAACTATACTGAGAGGGAGCCATCATAACGACATACCATCCCACCATCATATTTCCCATATAATGGGAATTGATGTTGATTGGAAAGATGTGGAAATTAACCCCAACATAATTTCAAATGACATAAAGCTCAAAACATATAGGTGATAACTGATACTGAGAGGGAGCCATCATAACGACATACCATCCCACCATCATATTTCCCATATAATGGGAATTGATGTTGATTGGAAAGATGTGGAAATTAGCCCCAACATAATTCCAAATGACATAAAGCTCAAAACATATAGGCGATAACTGATACGTTTATATTTCCTATTTTTGTTTCACAATCATAACGACATACCATCCCACGGTCATATTTCCCATATAATGGGAATTGATGTTGATTGGAAAGATGTGGAAATTAACCCCAACATAATTTCAAATGACATAAAAGCTCAAGACATATAGGTGATAACTGATACGGTTGGTTTTTTTTTTTTTTTTTTTTTTTTTTTTTTTTTTTTTTTTTTTTTGTTAAATTAAGAGAAAATAGATAATACAGACAGATATTTGTAGTAGGCAGTGATTTTAGTATATGTTGAAAATAAATCCAAATATATATGGGTATAAGATAAGAAAATAGACAATACAGACAGATATCTATAGTAGACAATGATTTTAGTATATGTTGAAAATAAATCCAAATATATATGGATATAAGATAAAAAGGGTTTAAAATAGTTCGTCAAAATGCTAGGCACTTCTTTGGCATCAGAAGAATATACATTTTGCTGGAATAATCTCAATAATGCATTTCCTCTGAAGTCACTGTACTTGTTTTTTTGGGTTAGCTCATAATCTATTCTGGTCTCATTTAATTTAGGCCACCCACCTCATATATACATATTTTAATGTAGCAGGGTGGCTTTCTGGAAAGCGAAGTGAATATGGAACAAAAGGTGCAGCTACGACCAGTCGAAAGCCTTGATTATAGCCTGGATGATAATGAGGTGAAAATTTCCAAAATCTTGTTGAACTGAACTTAATTTTATCGTAGATTTTGGAACATAACCGATAGGAAAGGAAAAAAGTATATATTTATTTATCAAATTTCAAAATAGTTTAGAAATCCTCAATCGAAACATAACAATAAAGTTCAAATATGTGGTTTTTTATCTCATCCTATGACTTGTAAAGTTTAAATATGTGGTTTTTTATCTCATCCGGTGACTAATAACATGGTACAATGATTGTATTATTTGTCTATTAAATTTCAGAATATTTTAGAAATCCTCAATCAAAACATAACCATAAAATTCAAATATATGTGGTTTTTTAATCTCATCTTGTGAATAAGTGAGTAGTAAGGTTGTATGATTAGATATCTACTCATGAAACTATCACTGAAATCAGAGCTTCGAAGGTAAAGGATTATAGTTTTAAGCTGGGTATCGGTTTATTGCAACTATATATATATGTGTGTGTGTGTGTGTGTGTGTGTGTCTGTGTGTGTGTGTGTGTGTATAACAACCTTTCCTTTGCATTCACGATGTTGTTGGACAAGCAAGGAAACTAAGTCCTCTGAATTAATATGTATTGGCGAGTACAGGAGGTCAATACGCATTTCGAAGTCTTGCGATCCCTTTTACCCGATGGAGCCAAGGTAAGTCATTTAGATACAATTTTTTAATAAGTGTTTTTTTTATTGTTTTTATAATGGATTAGTTGGCACAAATGTGGTCATGTTATTCTTTATCTTTATATTTTATATCCAGATTATTTGGAATTTTACTATAAATTTTTGTTTTTTTTAAATGATTAAATGGTTTACACAATGAGATATTCTCTAGACGGGCTAGATTACTTCAAAATTCACCATTAAAACTCCTGGTCATTAATTTAAAGTTGGAATATTGTGGATAATATCTAAATGCCTAATGCATGCTTTGCTTCTCAGCCCTTCTGAACATTGTGTTTTGACTTTTTTTTTCTCATGGCTGTGAAGATTGGTAGAGAAAAGGTCTGGTGGCACCGCTGAATACAACTTTTCACGAGACAAATTATCTGGCAGGTAGTGCAATTGAATACACTGTGGTAGAAGTGGAGATTGATCAAGGTAATTGGAATTAAGTGAATTCCACGTCATATTGTGGCAGCCTCATCTCATTGTCAGTTGAAGATATGGGGAGGAGAAAAACAGTTGAAGGACGTAGTTTCAAAGAAATTCTCTGCAGATGAAGTGAATTCCTACATAATCTCTCATCTCTATCCGAAATATTTGAGAAAAGGAAATGAACATGTACTTGAATTTACAGTAATGATATTCAAGATTTCGTTTCAGCAAGGTACCGATGTTCTTATTTATTTTCGAAGTAAGCTTGTTTCTTTCATAACATTTGAGAAAAGGAAATGAACATGTACTTGAATTTACAGTAATAGTATTCAGGATTTCATTTCCGCAAGGTACCAATGTTCTTCTTTATTTTCGAAGTAAGCTTGTTTCTTTCATAACAGAGGTGAAATCCAGCGAACTCACACACTAGTGAGCATTGAGATGTACAGGTTTGGGCTTGCTGAAGTATTGAATAATTCATTATGGCTTGTGAACAACTTGTCAGACAACTCAGTTAAGATATAATGTTCCATATGATGAATTGCTTTGATTAAAAACATTGCTATCTCAGATGGTTGTTTTGATCAAATAAAGATGATGTTCACTTTTACCTCTGGAGGAAGAGAAATTACTCATTTTTCTTTTAAAACGAACAATGAAAAAAAGAACATGATCGTTCTGCACATTTTCTTAAACAAGGGTGTAAAAAAAATTCCCAAGTGTACAAAGGTCTATATAGAAACGTAAACCCTTCACTTTGATCAGATCAATTTTTTACACATTGTTCATACTATAGTAAGATCTTTAATTCTAAAAACACTCGGCCATACACGGAAGATAATTTCTGCTCGTTATATGGAGTTCACAACATTAAATCCAGTTGAAATACAAAAGAAAATAGATATTCTTCAAATTAACATTAAATATCGTTGAAATACAAAAGGAAATACATATTCACTCAAATTAGTTAAAAGACACAAACAAACTTCTTAACGGATTTCAATGAAGAAATATAGAAGAAATGATCCCACTACCTCGTCTCTAAAACCAGGCGATAATTTCATTACATCTTTCTCAAGTAAATGCCTCGCTCTTGCAGGATGGAGGCTTCTTTCTCCAAGTAAATCCCTGGCTCTTGTTGGATAGAGGCTTCTTTTTCCAAGTAAATCCTTGTCTCCTGCTGGACGGAGGCGCAGGTCAGTCCATCGGTTGCAACAAACATCCTCTCGATTTGGCTTAAAGGCATGGACAAAGTTTCCGCTGGAGGATATCGATCAGGCATTGTAGCAGGTACCAAGTTTCCACTGCACTGGTACTCCGATAAAGAAAATGGAGTACACGCATGTAAGCAAGTGGTTACAACTAAACATTCGACGGTTGAACATACAGTTAAGAGGCATAAACTAAGGAGTCAGTTTGGTCCGGATCCAACGGTGTAAAATGTTTTAATCGTCTAACAATCAATTATAGGGTGCAGATTGTGCCATTGTAACAGCCAGGGGAGTTCTTTCCAGAGGGAAACGCCTGACGGGGTAATTAGTTATATAAAATAAATGGTTTGTGATTAAATAGGATAAAAACAATTCTTTTATAATATATTTTATATTTAAAGTTAAAAATATTTTAGTAAGATTTTTCGGATATATCACATGGAGCAATGGGTAAAGGTAGAGTAATAGATCTAACATAAATAATATATAGGTGTAGTAATGCTTCATAGAAAATAAGGAAAAACAAATTATCCCTTAAAGTTCTATATATTATAATTTTATTTAAATTATTATTATTATTATTATACTTTAAAAAAATTAATTGGTGTATTTGGTTTTGAATAGGATTTTCAAAATTTTAATTTAATTATTAATAATTATTAATGGGTGGTAGGGATTCAAAAATTCGAAAATATTCTTAATAGTAGTCACAAATCAAAGGTAGATATTTATCTCAAAAGTAGTTTATGTCCTTGTTTCCATTTAATTAATTGATTAATTAAAATTGTCATATGAACAAGTGTCATATGAAATGATCATGTTTTTTTTAGGTATGTGGTATTGATAAGCTATATTATAACTAAAACATATTTCCAATTAAAAACTTCTCGGCGAGTGTGGGTAATTTCCATTCCTGTTAATAATCTTGTTCAATTTTCTTCCATATATATATATTATATATAATATATATATATATATATATATATATATAATATATATATATAAACTCATGTTTTTTTATAATTAATAGTAATAATAAATAAATTTAAAATAAAGTTATAGTTTAATTAGTTTTATAGTTTATTTAATCTTCCCTGATTGGGGTGCGAGCTAGAAAGATCGGGACCCGCAAACACCATTTTGTAATGATAAAGGTTGAAAGGCAGCAATCTACCACCCTCCACATGCATGGGGCACATGGAGCAGTGGCCTCACGCATGCAACCATTTAATGTCAATGAGGAAGGTGGCAGGGAGATTATAGTGGCGAGGTTCTTTGGCTTTTTCACTATTGAGGTAAGTAAGTCTTCTGTCTACAAAAGTAATTTGGTTTTGGCTTGGTCTGCGACAAGTTGTGGCTCTGGGGTGACGCTCCTCATGGTCCTCCATTGGATGTTGGTCGACTTACAGTATGCTTTGGTCTCTCTTCTCGGTTATGTTATTTGTCTCAGTCTTTGTTACCCTACTCCCATGGCTAGCTACATATTACTGCTTGTTTCTTGGAGGAACGACTATGTTCTGAAGTTGAAGGCTTGGCGGAAACACCACCAAGATTTTGGCAAGGCAATTGAGGATTTTTTATGAGGGTTTCTTTGTCTTATGTACTCCTGTCTCTGTGTACTATGGTATTTTTCTTTCTCGCATGGGAACTATCTAAGCAAGGTAGCTATGCCATTCACAGTCTTCTTTGTGTTCCAATCTCTAGCGCAATAGCTCTGGTATTTTTTTGACTGCCTATTGGTATGGATCTAGGCTTATATGGTTATGGAATGTGCGTTTCTCATCTCAAACCTCTGGCCTTAGCCGATCATGGCAGGGTTGGGAATATGGTTTAGGGCTTTGGGACTAGCTTCATTCCTGGTTCGTTGTCTGTAGTAGGGTAAGCCAGTGGTATATTTATAGTTTTTAGCCCTCATGCATTGATAATTTGACAGGTTCTTCGGTCCGTTGTGGTCCTAGGAAGCATAAAGGTCACGAGTGTAGGCTCACTTCGGGTCTGCTATCGGGGTCTGAGTCAGCTATTGCTAGAATTTTTAGTCATTTTCGTGCCATGGCCTATGTTGCCTCAAGGAAGGGTAGTCATGCCTGGGGTTCCCGCAGCCATGGTAAGAAAACATATGGAAACGCATGAGGGTCGCCAAGCCAATTCTCAGACTGGTAAAGCTTGAGGTCAAAAATCAGCCTCTTGCATCATAAAATAGGTTGCCACTGCTTATCGTGAGGGAACTCCACTCAGGTTTGTCAACTTATAGTCAAATGGGAAGCAAAACTCAATCAGCAAGCTAGTGTAATGGAAATTAACTTAGGAGAGTGGTAGACCTTGGTGCCTGACTCTGGTCACTCTCATGGCCGGTCTACTTAGTTTAAGCAAACAATCCATTTGTATTGGATGATGAAGAACCTTCTAGCTAAAGCGTTGGAGCAAATCCCTTCTGGTTCAGCCTCAACCTCTCAAGGGCTCTCAGATTTCAGCAAGGATCTACAACAGATTCAGTTTCATCTTCAAATGCAGAATGGTCGCCTTAGCCGCATCGAGCAACGTATTCCCTGTATTCCACAAACTGAGCTCCCAGGCTCTAATGAGAAGGATCCTGCTCCCGTGGACTCATCTGATGATTATTAGTATGATGGTTTAATCTATGTTTTGTCTTTTATTATATGCAATGGTTACAAACTTTACAATATGTTTTCAATTATTTAGAGTATAAGAAGTATAAGGACTCTCAAACATATCTAACATGGCTTGATAGGCTTATAATATTTTGTTTTTGGATGGCATACTATGCAGTTAGGTGGCCAACAGATATGGTTTCCCTCTGGGCAGGTTAAGGCCACCTAACCATTTTGATTCTGGCTGTAACTTGCCCTTTTCGAAAGAAAATGAATACAAAGGTCCTCCCAAGCATACAAAAAAAATAGTTTATTTAATCTTGGCAATGTGGGATATATTATAAAGTAAGTGTTTTGATGTTTATCATGTATTGTTACTAGTGATTTAAATTACATGATTTTACTGGTATATGAGTTAAACATATATACATTTAAAAGGACACATAACAATATTCTTCACCATGGAGATTCATTCTCACTTTACTATACATATTCTTAACTTGTAAATGGGCTTTGTTGCAAAACCATGGGTCAATATGATGGCTTATTAATATCACATGTCCAAGAAATCATAACTCATGTTCATATGACATTTTTTTAATTAGGAAATTTAATTAAAAGAACAAAAATGGTATAACTACTTTTAAAATAAATTTCAACCTTTGGTCTATGACTATTATTAAAAATATTCTAGAATATTTAGTGGAGGTTAAATTTTTATCATCAACTTAATATTATTGATAATGAAATTAAAATTATGGAAACTCTATTCCAAAATAAAGATGTCTATCAACATAATGAATAAAAGTAGTATTTATAATTTTGAAATAAGAAAATGGATTTCTACCAAATTGTGATTATTTAGAATAAATTATGTATATGAATCTTCATGTCTTCTAGCGTAAATCTTATTATTTATATGATTATGTGAAACAAATCTTATTCATAATTGAGATTACGTTATTGGCCAGCATAATTGACATTGAATGTTTGAATAATAGCATAACTAGCACCTCAATATTACAAACATAAAACACCCAGGATGACATAAGCATAGGGTCACCATACATTGTGATGCCCCCAAACATGAAGTTGTCCTAACAAATCCACGAACACACCATAATTGGCACCAATATGAACCAGGCACAAAAATAATTGGCATCACAAAAATATACACAAAGGTATACACCAGGGTGAACCATAATAACAAAAAATTCAAGACCTTCAAGATAAGCATGTGCCTGCGTCAAGTTGGACCAGAAAAACATTCAGTATTCAATACCTTCAAAATAAGTAAACACTCTAAAACTCAAGTTGAAGACTGTAGCATGAACTTCCACACTGAAGAACTGTCTTGCTTGGTCATTAATCATTGTATGAGGAGGATATTGTTGCAGAGACCCTCGCACTAGAACTTGGAAGGTCCATCAAATCACTATTATCTGGTTCACAAGCGATATGGCCTTGCACATGTGCTAGTTTGGAATCAACCCTATCTAGGTAGAAACATTGGTTCCTAAGCATCCTTTTGATGTATTCTAAGGAGGTGAAGACATTATACCTCTCCATTTGCTTGCATTTCAAGACCAAACCCAAGAGGGTCTTCATCCACCAATGCAAAACCATTGAATTCAAGGATTACTTCTTCCTACCCCTGGTGTGCTTAGGTTCAGGAACTCATATCGATGTATCTTTCATGATCTCAAAGTCTAAATGGAATTTCCTTTTAATCCTTGCTTGAGTCTCTACCTTTCAAAATTTTCTTAGTCTTTGGTGAAACACATTGAAATAGGTGCCAATGGAGTCATGAGTAAAGAAATGTGCTCCTCACTATCATTGAGGAGCATTTCCACTTGCCCCTCATTGGCATCTCATTCTCCACCTCGACAACATATATAAAACCCCAAGGGAACACCTTGGACAACTGCAATGAATTCCTCTCCTTGCAAAGAAACAAGAAAATAAACCAGACGCCCTAGTGACAAGACTAAGACACCACCTGAGCATCAGGAGCATCAACCCCTTAATCAAAATTGATAATTCAACCTTCGAGAAGGCAGGTGTGGCCAAGAGGACATGGTCTCCTCATATTCATTGAGTTATTTTTTGTGATATCCCAATTTCCAGGGGCTGTGAATAATTATAGTGATAAGATCGGATCCTTTCAAGTAATCTGATCTATATTGTATTATGTAGTTATGCGTTGAGTGCGGCAATTGAATTATGAATAGGCCCTTTGAGGCCCCATGTAATACTATTGTGTAATACATCCTCACTAAATGATTGAGTGGGTTTTTAATTCATGAAATGAAATGCATGTGTGATCATTTCTATGTGTATATGATTTGTGTGGTTCATTAGATGATCGATGACGTGTATTATGTGTGCAACGAGATTGCAAACATCGATCACGTGAAAGATCGATGTTTGAGTTATAGTCATGTGTATTAATACATCAACCTATCAAGTCGATAGATCTGCATAATGAACAAGAAAATTCAAGCCAGGTTCAAGCAATGGCGTAGCCGTACAAAGTCTCAGTTGGGTCATGGTTTAAACTGGTTGAAGGCAAGAGATTCGATGCATTGTTTTGTTTGGGGTTTTAGAGGTAACAAATTCCATTGCTGCAACGATGGATGAGGTAAAGGAATTTTGTGGGCCCATTACCCACAATCTTATTGGATTCAAGCCATCTGAAGGTCAAAATGCATAGACCCCAGTTTTGTATGTGTCACCACCCTAAAATATCATCTCAATAGCTTAGAACATAAACTCTAAACTTGACATAGAATCCATTAAGAGAGATAAAAATCTCAACAATCTCTATATATGAGTAAAACCTCGATATCATTAAACATGTTATCGTTTTATATTTTTGAGGTTGAGGGAGTAAATACATTGGACAACATCAAACCACTTTTGGAGCTGGGATCTAGCCTCGCCAGCTCCAGAGAGAGATATCTCTTTATGATTTAACTTGGTTTTTAAGTTGATTTTTAGGCTAGTTATGATTATGCTTGGTTGTTTGTTTGAATTTGGTTGATTGGTTTGGTTGGTTGATCTTATCAAATTATTTAATTTCCATTGGGATATGGAGTTAGATAACGCTGGATATCGCATTAAATGTTTAAAAGAGTAATCACAGGGCAAGCTAGTTACGTTTACTAAATCTTTAAAATGAATTATGAAATGGAGAAGAGGTGATTTTAGTAATGATTGAAAAACATTTAAGAATTTTTTAATCAGACTTCATAAGAAAAATATACAGATTGTAAAAATAGTCTAAATAAGATGTTCAACTAACAAATCTTATTTTTCACATTTCCTGTTTTACAATTAGATTTTAAGATGATTATAATGCAGAGAACAATAGTGAAAACAACAATTGCAATAGGAAAAACATCACTAGTAAATTGCAACATAAGAATCCTGTGAAAGTCTTTGTATTAATGATGCTCCAACAATGGGGAAAAAGTACAATGCTTAATGAGAAGAATTACAATGATCAGGAACCGACCCCAAATACTTCGAATGAATGAAGTATTTAAACAAATTTTTGAAAAAGATTACAATGAATGCCACATCGACATGGCAATAAATTATTAACTACAAAATAACAGAATGACTAATGTGACAAAAAAGGTGAATTTGGTGAAGTGATCTGGATGTTTGGCACTATTTTAGCGGATACCAGTTGTTGAGTTGCCACGATTTGGGTGTTGCGCTGGATGTAGCTGATCTTCTCTTTAATCTTGAAATTCGCATAGTTTATCCCACTGCTCATCATCTGGGATGGTGATTTTTGTTGCCTTGCAGTAGATCTCATCTACCTCGGTATATCGAGAAAATGTAGGCTTTGCTACGAAAATATGCTTTATCTCATGCTGAATGAAAATAATGTTGCTGACAGCCCCACGGGGTTAAGCGAGTTGGTAATCACAATGCGGTGAAGTTCGTTAGAAAGGCGGGCTCTGTACTGAAGGTCACGAGTTCAAATCCCCCAGACTTACCCTGGAGCTATATAGAGGGGCAGGCGCAATTCCCAGTGGTTATAGAGATAGTGGTTAGAATCAACCCCATGTAACACGAGTCACGAGGCTGCCCCTGTTGTCGATTCCACCATAATAAAATAATAATAATAATAATGTTGCTGATAGCTTCGAAAAAATCTCTCCCTGTCATATCACATTTAATGTGGGAAGATTTAGCAGTATCCTTTGCAATGTATTTATGCTTCTTTATATAATCTTCCCTGGTCATCAATTTGTCATTAATTACAAATAAAGAAGGCATGCCCCTCTTTGTTAATGATTCTATTTTGGTGAAAAATCTGTTAACTACTATTTCCAAACTGTGACATTTTTCTGTAAGCTACACAATCAATTTTATTTTTTTAAGAACTTTCTTCACTTCAAAGATTGTCTCTGTCCTGTCATCCACTCCCAAATCATCCAACTCATATTTGTTTTTGGAATTCTGAAACTTGATGATGTTTTTGAGCTAAGACTTCTGTGATCCATAATATTTTTAACAACATCCTTAGGAAAAGATCACATAAGAGATATTCTCATCGACGTGTTTCGAACCAGCCAATGTGGTTCATCTTCAGGATAAGATGAGGAACCAGATCCAAGCAATGTAATAAATAGATTTAGAGAGCTACTAACTAGTCGTTAGCGAGTAATAGCTAATTTATTTTTTTTTGTAAGCTGGGGCGGGACTCTCCGATTTACATGTCCATTAAGTACCCTCAACGGGGGAAGGGTAGCCGAAGATTTGAACCCAAGACTTCCGGTTTGGTGAGACTTCATTTCCACGGCCCTTGCCTTTTGAGCTACCCCATGTGGACGAGTAATAGCTAATTTGACTAAGGGCAAAGATTAGTAAAGATTTGAACCAAAAAAGGGGTAAGGGAAATAAATTGAATAATTTTTATTTTATTTTTATTTTTTATTTTTGATAAAAAAATTATAAAACAAGAAGTTATAATAAAATAATTAATTTTTATAACCCATTATAACCCTAATAAATATTATTATATATAATATTAAAATTAATGGTTTAATCCTATTTTAGTTCCCAAATATTAACTAATAAAATTAAATTAAGGGAGTCATTAAAAAATAATAAAAAGGTGGATTAATAATATTATAAAATATAAATAATATTACAAAGTAATAATAATATTGTTTAGGGCATATTCGAATATTAAAATGGTTAGTAAATATTATTAAATAAAATAAAATTGAGATATTATAAATTAAGTAATTGATTTAAAGAAGAAGAAAAAAATTAATTAATTAAAAAGCAAAAAATAAAATTTAATAAATAAATGAAAATTTAGGAAGAAAGCGTAAGAATCCAGCGTCTGCTGATACTCCAACCATCATATCTATTTAAATTAACAGGATGTTTTTCAATTTCTAAGGCCTCCCTAAATTTACGATGATGGAAATGGTTGATCCTCGCAATGACCCTACCCTCTTTGATGCAAATGTGATGATTGGTTTTTTCTACATGCTCTGCAAAGCAGAGGAGCGAGACCTTCCATGCTTGATGTTGGCAACATGTTCTCAAATCCTTTGGTTAATAAATCAATTGGTCTCCCCATTATAAGGAGTTCCACAAGAACAGGGAATGATGTAAACACCCTTCCCATCCTTAGGGTTAACCGAGCCTTTAACAGAACGAAGAGAACTCCGAATAGTGTTAAGGGATCTAAAAGAAGAATGAATCTTATGTTTTTTCAAGATCCTAGCGATTTTATCCGTGGTCCCTTGAATAAATGAAGATGAACCCCAGAAGACCAATCCTTGGGATCAATCTTATTCTTAGGACCTTTTTCAGCATTTAGAAAAGCCCTAAGACCTTGAGACCTACTATAACCATTTTTATTAAAAACTTTAAGGAGGTGGTTTTTCTCATCTTCAAGGTGATTTTCGTCAGAAACCCGCAATGCCCGAGTGGCTAAGGTGTTGAGAACGCCTAACTTTTGAGCAGGAAAATGATGGGAACTAGCATGGAGATATTGCTTTGTGTGAGTTTTCTTCTGCAAAACTTGATGAGAAAAAGAATCATCATCCTTCTTTGAGATAAGGACATCAAGAAAAGGCAAGCTACCATCAACTTCGAATTCCATGGTAAACTTGATTTAACTTGATTGACTATTAAGATGATGGTAAAATAGCTCCAACTCCTCTTTACCATAAGACCAGATGACATGTGTCCTCCACAAACCTTTTCCAAAGTTTGGGTTGGTAAAGAGCAGAAGAAAAGGCTTTGGATTCAAAATCCTCCATGAAGAGATTGGCCACAACAAGGGAAAGGGGATATCTCCCAACTCTTTGTTAATAGTGGAAATGACATGGTTGGCTCTCTCAATCAACTTTTTTTGTTCAAATATAATCTGAATACATGCCCAGATTTCATCCATGGCTTCAATAATATTGTTCCATATAGCTAGTGTGTGGTTAATGGAGGATTCGGTTGCAGACTTCCACCATGCCTCTATCTGGTTTTGAGCTCTTTGTAGCTCTGCTACATGGAAAGTTTCAGTCCATGTCTTCTGGTCTTGCAGAACATTAACTTGAGCTTGCAATCTTTTAATTTCTTCTGTTTAGAGAGACATATTCTCCACTGCATTTGCCAACTGATCTGCAGTATTCCTTGTGTTTGCTGTAGAAGAGGTATGTTACACAAAATTTTGTCATTGTCCCTGTACTCCACGTTCCTTGATCCTGGAGGACCTCTACAGTGAACCCCACATGCTTTTCCTTCATGAAGAAACTCCCATTATGTCCCTCTTCATGAGCAGATCATTTCCCTTTTGCACCATTTCCCTTGAAACTTCTGTTTTGCTCAGTTTACAAGGCCAGTGCTAATGACCTTTGTCTCCCCCACGCTGATGTGTGGAGATTAGCATTATTCCCCACGCCGATCGGCGCGAATAAGCTGTGTTCCAGTTGCAACGGTCCTATTATGGAAAGTATTTTAAATTACAGCTGAAGCTTCCATCTCTAGAAGCTTCGTAACGGAAGTCTAGTAAATGGTTTGGCCAGATGGGGTCGAGGATGATAGTTTGGGCTCCTTTCCCCTATAATGATGGAACTACATCAAGGTATAAGTCCTTCTCCCATGAGAAGAGGATCCATCTCCCATCCATATTTCCTATATAAACCTCCCTTCTTCCCAAGCACAAGCTAGTGAGAGTGTTGGCTGAGTGTGAGTATACTATTTTGATTTTACAAGCAAGCTATTACTAGTTGTAGCCATCTAGTTGTGTGAGGGAGAAGTGTGTTTGGTTTGGAGTGAAGTCTAAAGGGAAGAGCCTTTAAACTATTGTTTTTTGAAGCCATCATGGAGTGCTAGTAGAAGTGTGTGGGAACCTGGTCTTGTCAGAGGAAGACTGCGACGTCAAGACGAATGGTTGTAATCTCTCTTTGATATTAATATATGCAACTATCGATTGATTTCCTACATGTTTTTTTAATATTACATATTCGTGTCTTGATGCTTCTTGACTCATTAAGTAGGTTGAATTGCAATTTGTCTATTATTATGTTTATGCATTGTTGTTGTTTACTTGTTTCAGGAGCTTGAAGAAGGAAGGGAGAGATTGCTGGAGCGAGCAAGCGAGGACATCATCAAGCAGGATAAGAGACCGAGAGGTAGGCCCAATTGATTGATTATAACCTAAGGAAATCTTCCATAGAATGTATCTGTTGTTGCTAGACCCATTATCGAGCTAGAGGAATTTGTTTGTGTCCGCACTTATAATTTTACTTCACCACAAATTAGCGACTCGACGTCGCCTGATCAAGTTCAAGATAGATGATCAATTTCTCACTGAATGGTTTACCAAATCATTCCTAGCCCCAATTGCTTGTGATATAGCTATGGGTGGATGCGTCACTGAAGAGAAAGCCATTTCCCGTGCCTAGTACTTGGATTTGGTATACTTTCAGTCTAACACCTTATATGAATTGTTACCCAATGCTCCGCGACCATCATCCGATCCCGCACCATCAAAGTCACCAGCTGTTCCTCTCATTGATGGAGTTATTGGTTTAGTATCCCAAACCCCTGCTAAAACTTCTTCCAAATAGAAGTCGGTATTGAATGCTGCTCCTAATAGTTCATCTCAAAATCCGCCAGGCCCTGGTAAAAGATCAGAGGTCCACACTATCCAGTCTACCGCATCAGACAAATCCTCGAAAGGCAAAAAGCAAGGCAAAGGAAAAGCGAAAGTTGAGGCCCCGAAACAGGGTCCTCCCAAATTGTCTGCTGGCGAATCTTCACAACAGAAACCTAAGTATCCCTGCCTCATTTGCAAGGAGGATCACTATACTAATGATTCTCCATGATGATCCGAAGTTAGTCGCCTACTCAATGGGACCCATGTTGTCCTTAAAGAGCCATTTCTGTCTCAGCAAACTCAAATGGTAGACCAACCTCGATCTACTTCCCCTAGATCTCAAGTGTTTAGGATGAGCACGCCCATTAATGTGGCTACCCGATTGAAAGATTATCAAACTCCAGCTCTGGTAGCTGGGAAAGAAAAAGAAGTTGCTCCTTCTTCTTCCACCCCTAGTTTTGGCCCTCTGCAAATCGAGCACCCTAACCTTGATTCTGCTATGCGGCCACCCTCTCGAGGTGTGCTGCGGAAATCCTCGTATAATCCCAACACCTGATCTGCTTAGCACTATAATATTGTTGAGGATTTGGCCCAGGCGCCATCAACCATGTTGGCTCTCGAGGTACTCCAAAGCTGCCCATCACAGCGGAAATATTTGATGTCGGCTATCGGGGGCATCGATCCCACCGATTCTAATTTGATCTGTTTTGATCTGGAGAACCATATTCCACGGCTCCCTCATCAGATTGCGTTTCTTATTCAGGTAATCATTAACGAGAACACCATCCACCGCATTGTCGTAGATGAAGGTGCTTCCACCTGCATCATGTCAATTGCATGTTGGAAGGCTATTGGTTCCCCTGCACTGAACCAATATCCAAACACTTTGGAAGCTTTCGATGGGCATGATTTGTGACCCTTCAGTGTCTTACCTAACCTTGCCATCACCCTGGAAGGCAAGACAGTGCAAGTCGAAGTAGAGATTGTTGATGCCAATTTCAATTGTAATCTTCTACTCGAACGAAGTTGGACTCATGCCATGCATGCTGTGGCCTCTCTTTATTTCGTGTGATCCATTTTCCCCATCAAGGGAAGATTGTCACCATTGATCAGCTGTCTTTCTTTGTTTCTTCCTCCTCAGATGGCAAGATTTCATACGCCAAGCACTCTGGTGCTCCCTATGAGAGTGTGGGGGCAGGTCTCTTCAAAGATTCTGCCTTAATGGGAATTTTTCCACTCCCACCTCCTCATTTTGCCTCTATTAACATGGCCTCGGTCAAATCTGATCCCTAGGTCATACCTGCACTAACTCTTGTTGATGCTTGGGGCAAGGTCATGCCGCTTAGTCCCGCCGAAGTCAATTACGTGGAAATTGTTTCAGCTTCAAACTTTGCATCCTCTAATTCTGATATGTTGAAGACCTCTCTCGATATGTATTCTCAATCCCCCTGGCTTGGCATTTTGGAATCACCTGATCCCTTAGCCGAGACCTTCCTCACCGTTGAAGGTATCATGGAAGTCATGTCTGTCGAGGAACCGCCATGGATCGATACCCATCATCGCTCCTCATTCCTGCCTCACCTGGTGGTCATGTCTACCACTTTTGAAGAGTCCTCTTATCCATTTCTGCCACCGACTGTTACTCATGAAGTATGGTCGAAAGGAAATCTGGGTAATATTACCAACAATGTCGATTGACATTTCTATCAGACCTAGTTTCATTGAACACGTTCATATTGGGGTATCTTGTTCTCTGGAAGAGATCAAGACATATACTCATCTATTTTAGGAATTCCATGATGTGTTTGCATGATCTTACGAAAAAATGTCTAACATTGATCCTAGCATTATGGTGCATGAAATACCAACGTATCCACACGCGAAGCTCGTTTGCTAACAGCTTCACCCGGTGCACCCAAGGAAGGCCGCTTCCATTAAGGGTGAAGTTGAAAAGCTTCTCAAAGTTGGGTTCATCTATCCCATCCCCCTTACAGACTGGGTGTCCAATATTGTCCCAATGACTAAAAAACAAGGCATGATCTACGTTTGTGTGGATTATCAAGATCTTAATCGTGCCTGTCCTAAAGACAACTATCCTACTCCCTTCATTAATCAAATCATTGATGAATGTGTCAGGAGCGAGATATTTTCCTTTATGGATGTTTTTTCTAGTTATAACCAGATCAATATCGCACCGGACGACCAAGAGAAGACAACCTTTATCTGCCCATGGGGTACGTTCGCGTACAAGAAGCTCTCGTTCAGCCTTAAAAATGTTGGAGCCACATTTCAACGGGAAACGTCCTATGCGTTTCATGATATTCACAACATTGTCTAGCCTTACATGGATGACCTTCCTACCCATTATCGTAAGCACCAAGACCACCGAGACCATCTTCGACAGATTTTTCTACACTACAGACACTATAACATTTGGTTAAATCCACACAAATGTGTTTTCTGCATGGAATTAGGATGAATCCTCAGTTTCATCGTTTCCAAGGACAAAATTCACCTAGATTCGCTAAAAGTTGAGGCCATTGTAAATTTACCCCCTCCATCTTCACTACACCAACTCCAGAGCCTGCAAGGAAAGGCCAATTTTCTCCGTTGTTTTATACCCAACTATGTCGGGCTAGCTACAGGATTTACCCGGTTTCTCAAACAAGGAACACCCTTTGCATGGGATGAGGTGGCCCAAAAATCTTTTGATGATCTTAAGGTCATCCTCATAAATGCTCCTCTGTTGCATCCACCGAACTATTATCAAGATTACTTCCTTTACCTAGCCGCAACCCCTAGCACCATTGCTATGGTGTTGGTTCAAGACGACGACGAAGGCGAAAAACATGTGATCTACTACCTTAGTCGAAATATCCTCGATACTGAAACGTGTTATGCACATGTCGAGAAGTTGACTTTGGCTTCCGTTCAGGCTATTCAACGTCTTTGGCACTATATTCTATTACGTACGACTACAGTGATTTATGAATGCAACCCTATGGCCTATATCCTGACTCGTCAATTGCTAGGGGACAAGTATTCTAAATGGATCGTTATCCTACAAGAATTCGATTTGGTCTTCACTACGGCCAAATCTAAGAAGTCACTTGTGTTCATTGAATTGATTTGTTCCCTTCCCTTCAAAGCTCTCCCTGCTAGTGCAGATGAACAACTTCCAGATGAGACCCTTTTCCTGATTAACACCCTTGAGCCATGGTACGGCGATATCATCATGTATCTCCAAACCTCCACATTTTGGTCCACGTTGACCAAGGATGATCGTCGAAGGATTTGACATCATTCCCAACCCTACCGTTTTATTGGCAATACTTTATACCGTATCGGTGTCGATTTCGTTCTTCGTCGATGCCTCACGATCGAGGAAGCTAAAAGAGTTCTCAATGATTGCCACTCTGGGGCATGTGGTGGTCATATGTTTGGTTACGCTACAGCTTAGAAAATCCTTCACACTAGTTATTTCTAGCCATCTATCTTCAAAGACTGCATTCTCGCTATCCACAAGTGTCATGAATGCCAAATTTACCAACGCAAGATGTGTGCCCCACCTACTTACTTACACCCTGTCATTACCGTTGGTCCCTTTGCCAAATGGGGCATTGATTATATGACATGTAACCCTCATTTGACCGGGGGGCATGGCTATATTATCGTCGCTATGGATTATTTCACCAAATGGGCCAAGACAATGCCTACATATTTTGCAGATGGTAAGACGACAGCTCAATTCCTTTTTAACCATGTTATTTCCAGGTTCGACGTACCCAAGCCATTGTCACAGACCATGGCTCCCATTTCATGGATTACATGCTAGCAGAACTGCCATCTGCATTGGGCTTGTGCCATGATGGCTCGAGCCCATATTACCCTAAAGCCAACAGCTAAGTTGAAGCTGTGAACAAGGTTTTGGTTACTATGCTTCAGCGTACTATTGGGATGCACAAGTCAAATTGGCATCTCATGCTTTTTTCAGCTTTGTGGGCCTACCGAACTTCAACTAAAGACGCAACTGGTTTCACACCATTCCAGCTGGTCTATGGTTTGGAAGCAACATTGCCAATTGAATGTGAGATTCCTTCACTCAAGTTAGTTGTTGAACTCCTCCTCGAAACCTCACCTCAAGAGGAATACCTCTTATATTTAGAACGATTGGACGAGACTCATTGTCTCGCTGCCTTGGTCATCGAAGCACAAAAGAAACGGGTCAAATCCCATTTCGATTAGTTAGTCTCCCATCGTGCTTTCTCTAAGGGTGATTTGGTCCTGCTATACGACCAAGCTAACAATAAGCTAGGGGCAGGCAAGTTCGAACCTATGTGGCAAGGGCCCTATATTGTAAAATGAGTTTTGTAGAAAGGAGCCTATGAGCTTATTGATTATGAAGGAAATCCTCTCGATAAGCCCCGAAATGGGCTTTACCTCAAAAATTACTATGCTTAGGTCATATTGCATGGTTACTTATGTACATTAGTGTGTGATTCATTTTTGTATAGCATGGTTTTGTGTGATAGTTTTCAAACAATTTTCCTGTTTACTATGCTTTCTGTCTTTGCAGATGTCCGCAACTGCTCACATTGGTTTTGCCAATGGTGCTTGCTGAAGTACCCGGAACATATCATTCGCAACATGGGCTATCTACAACCCTAACGGTGAGTTGATTGACCTTCAAGGTATTTGCCAGGTCGTACAACCAACAACATTGTTGAATATAGTGTGGTCATCGAACTGTTATTAGAAGCCATCACCCTGGGCATCAGGGATATGGTTGTCAACCTGGATTCACAGCTTGTCGTCCTTCAACTCAACAGGAAATATTCCGTCAGGAACCCTCAAATATTACGAATTTATCTCTGTATCCGCCTATTTGAAAGACATTTTGATTATATTACATATTATCATATTCCTAAACGCATGAATGCATTAACAAATGCATTAGCTAATTACGTGTTGGATAGACATTTACGAAACATGTGAAAGATAAGAAAAACCATTTGTACCATAATAGACAGGAAAATACAACATCTATATATATATATATATAGATATGAGAATTTTTGATACATTAGAAACCAAAAAATAATATGTGTGTCTATAATAACATCAGCAGCTTGCAGGCCTCGTACATCGTTGGCACGCAGACCTCAAAAAATATGTAAAGTATTGGACCTAGGAACTACTTAGCATGGTGGTCACGATAGCACAAGAAAGCTCGTGCAACACAACTCAGTAGTCGGTGGATTCGATCTGAGACTCCCACTGTGTGCCTCTGGTACCGCCAAGGCATGTCTCCTATCTGAGCATACTTCGGGATACCAAGAGTCAACCCCTCGAGGTTCCTCGTGATCTCCTCCTCGTTATCGCTCCCTTCCTGATATGGGGTGACAACATTAATAGGATGTGGGATGCACTTGGCTATCGGGGCCACCTCAGCTGGCCGCTCTGGTCCAACATCTACATAGACAAAAGGAATGTTATAAACATGCATATATCAAAACAATTGAAAAACATCAAAATCAAAAAAATTGATTTGTACCTTTGTCATGAAGTCCTCTCCATCTGGTAAGGGCATATCTGGGTCTTCATGGAAATTAGTGCCGCTATATGGCCAACCCTACATGATGATCTTCTATCTTCATAGCCATGAGAAGAATGCTGGTCAGTATGACATATGTTGACCCCCAGTGATCTTGGGCATCAAACGACTCCAGCAGGGCATCCGTGGATCGCGTGGCGCAGGAGGATCAACCTCAGTCAACTGATACTAGAAAAGCGGTACTCGTTCAAGGAAAAATGTCACAAGTACTGATCTGAAGCCAAATTACTTCAGATTCCTCACCTTGGCCTTGGACAACTGGCGCTTGATGTTCATCTTCTTGGCCTCTGCCTAGTTGAAAACTGTAGGAGCTATGCAGTCAATAGCATAAAGGAACTTCGAATTGTTAGTCTCATGTTCCGCTTGGGATCTAGCCACTTTGTTGATAGTCAACAAAAGCACCCTCAGTGTCAAATCCCGCACATTGGAAATCTCTATCTTCCCACTCTTAGATTTCAGGGCCTCAGGACAATGTTCGGCAAGTAGGGAAGATATGCTTGCTCCGACCAGACGTGACCCATACAAGTTCACTGGCTCACCTTTGCGAGACAATCTAGTGATGAAGTAGATATCTGAAGTTTTCAACTCCAGCTCCTAGTCCCTAATGACAAAAATCTCACGATTAATGTCCCAAAGGCTTATCAAGTATCTAAGTAGCTCGAGCTAGTCCCTTATCCCTGGTGTAAGGAAAAATTTGAGGATCTCGCAAGCCCTCAAAGCCTCAAGGCAATTTGGATCATTCAATGCCTAGGTGTCAACATATTTGTCTTCTCTTTCCTTCCAATCCACCATTTTCGGCAATTTCTCTCCTGCAAAAGCCATTTATTTAAGTCAATCGTCAATTTTGGCACATAAAATTCAGGTTTTAATGGTCAGTTTTTGAGGAAAGATGTTTTTTTCCTATCTACGGCGCCAACGCACCTATTCTATAAACATTCACATCAGTCGGCGCGGATGGTTATGCAAATAACCCTTAGCCGACGTGATCCCCTGCTCGGAAATCACGTTGACTAAGGGCAGAAAAATTTCTCAAAAACCCCCTAAAATTCCTTTAAAAATGGCTAAAAACATAAATGAATAGCATGAAAATGGAGCTAAGGACTTCGACTGTTACCTAGAACTGACGACTCGTTAATTGACCTCCCGGATTTCCCGTAATCTGCTTCGCAAAAACTAGGGCAACAGTGGGTAAAAAGTCTTCATTGCAAAGGTAAAATGGTAAATGGTAAAAACATATTTACTTTTCCCCTGTTTATTCATTTTTCATGAAAATATCAGGTTTTGTAGATATTTTTGACCTATTTTGCCTCAAAGACTTGATAATACACTTTGCCTTGCTTGTGCAGCGACAAGTGATGGATGTTTGACGATGGCGATGAGTCACATTTTAGATCTTTTCTCAATTCATTAAACTCATATGAAAAGATTGCCGAGTATTTTTCTCTTTTTGACTCGTTAAAGAGAATAAAAATGGGGGGTTCGCTTTCAACTCTTTTCCTACCCTTTAAAAGCGAAAATATGGTTGAGCCCTTGTCATTTCAAACTTGTTAATGGATGTGAAACGTCATGTGCCTAGTATAAGTTTACCCCTTTTTCGTGCTGGGAGGCACTATTTACGAAAAAGGTACTCCTTGACTGAAATGGTCAAGCAATTCTCTCAAGTATTGTTTTCTACCTTTTCGGGCTCGAGAGACACAAATGTACGAAAATGGACCATGTGGAGTTTTCTTTTACGTGTCTTTTTCAAAATCTCTGAACATGAAAAATATATCTAGTTACACCTTTGTTGGACTCGTTAAACTATTAAATGATATCGGATCCGTCGCCATGACGAACATGAGCTTCTTCTTCCTAGCGCTTGTTAAAATTACTAGGTTGGATTCATCCAAAGGATGAACTTACTGTGCAATCATATACTATCCTCTTCAAGCTTGCGATTAAAAAGTAATTGGGGTACTTGCCAGAAATGGTGGGGGGGGGGGGGGAATTTGGAAATCTATCGAGTCATGTCGACAGCTTACTCTT
The DNA here is from genome assembly GCA_000404065.3 of Pinus taeda. NCBI lineage: Eukaryota > Viridiplantae > Streptophyta > Pinopsida > Pinales > Pinaceae > Pinus > Pinus taeda. The sequence goes on along the minus strand of APFE031561468.1, from coordinate 34,949 downwards.
GAACATGACACTCTTTGCTTCGTGTCGGTTTGGGACATCCTCCTTTGCATCATTAACCTTCCTAGGTTTGGGCCGTCATTTTTGTCTTCCATCTGATCTCTGCTATGTCATTAAGACCACCGATCCCATGGATCCAAAAGCTACCAAACTTCCAATTGTGTCATCGATATGTTCAAGAGTTGTCCTTCTGTAGTTACACTTACCTCTATTTCTTTGTATCATCCAAAAACATTTTTGCATCCTCTCGTCTCACATCGATGGTGTGGGATTCCTTATGGCCCTCCTTCGACATAGTCGCTTTCTATTGACTTCAACTCATTATCTGGGAAGTTGACCGAGAGACTCCCTTCCAGTACCTTAGAGCTTTCATGCCTCAATGGCAAGTTCTTCACACTCGACCACAAGTTCGCATCAATGGCTTTCGATCGAGTGATTTCACGGATGTTCGACTTCAGTTCATGTATTCACATTCTGTTATTTGTGCTAATAGTACCTTGAGTGCCATTATCATTATTTGTGGTTTCTCTCACGCTTGTTAAAAGTTTACATCATTAACTGGTAATCAAGTGAATTTCTAGCATGTTCAACGTGAACACATCTATTCGCATGCTAGGATCTGTACTTTGATCGGGTTGTGTTGGAGCGCAAGACCCTGGACTTAGATCACACAAGTCCAGGTTACGAAGTGATGTGATATGGTTATGATGACATGCATGTCTATTTCGGATGGCTGGTTGCGACCAGACCATGAGTTATCATATGTGATCCTTCTCATTATTGGATGGATGTGACCATACCTTAGTTTCATTATGATCCTCTTTGACGGATGGCTGCTCCCATACCTGGATCCATTTACATGATCATTCTTTGGTTGGCTGCATCCATGCCATGATTCATGTATCATTTGACAAAGATCTCAGTTTATGTATATGTATCTGTACTTGCTTGCAAGTTTCCCAATGGCAGACCGGTTCCCCGCACTGATTTATAAATCATTGCATCCCTCACTCCGGCTCGGCCTTCATTCTTTAGGGGGCATCTGTTACACAACATTTTGTCATTGTCCCTGTACTCCCTATTTCTTGATCCCGGAGGACCTCTATAGTGAACCCCGCATGCTTTGCCTTCATGAAGAAACTCCCATTATGTCCCTCTTCATGAGCAGATCATTTCCCTTTTGCACCATTTTCCCTAAAACTTCTGTTTTTCCCAGTTGACAAGGCCGATGCTAATGACCTTTGTCCCCCCCCGTTGATGTGCAGAGATTAGCAGATTAACACTATTCCCCACACCGAATGGTGTGACTGAGCTATGTTCTAGTCGCCTCGGTCTTGTTATGGAAAGTTTTTTAAATTTGAGCCGAAGCTTCCAGCTCTATAAGCTTCGTAACAGAAGTCTGGTAAATGGTTTGGCCGGATGGGGTCGAGGGTGATAGTTTGGGCTTCTTTCCCCTATAATGATGGAACTACCTCAAGGGATAAGTCCTTCTCCCATGAGAAGAGGATCCATATCCCATCCATATTTCCTATATAAACCTCCCTTCTTCCCAAGCATAAGCCAGTGAGAGTGTTGGCTGAGTGTGAGTATACTATTTTGATTTTACAAGCAAGCTATTACTAGTTGTAGCAATCTAGTTGTGTGAGGGAGAAGTGTGTTTGGTTTGGAGTGAAGTCTAAAGGGAAGATCCTTTAAAATATTGTTGTTTGAAGTCGCCATGGAGTACTAGCAGAAGTGTGTGGGAACCTGGTTTTGTCAAAGGAAGACTGCGATGCCAAGACGAATGGTTGTAATCTCTCTTTGATATTAATATATGCAACTATCGATTGATTTCCTACATGTTTTATAATATTACATATTCGTGTCTTGACTCATTAAGTAGGTTGATGTTGGCTTGTTGGGACCTGACCCAGGTTCGGAGTTAATTAGCCAAACAAATCCCTGTACTACTGGCCACGTCTCCAGTACATCGAAAATCACATCATCGGTGGCTATGAAGGGTAGTTTACTCCACTTCTTCGCAGGGTCCTTGTGTGCCCTGAGGTATAAGTGGTGGAAGTCCACTTTAAATTCTGTAAAACTTTGCAGGTTATTGCAGACAGTGGATGATAATCGTGGCTTGCGGTTAATCCCCATTCTGATTTTCATCTCCATGAACACCTAGAATATCTTACTGTCGCGAATCTGGTTCACGTCCTTAGTGGCCCATAGCGAAGCGTACTTTGTGACCTCTGGGAGATCCCTTGCAATTATGGGGAACTAGCTGTCCTCTAGCAATTCCCCCGCCACCAGCAGTATGGACAACAGAAGCCATGCACAGTGGAACGTTTTTCCTTATTCTTGTGCCTCGCGGCAATTCTCTAGGAACTCTTTGCACAAGAATTCAGACCAGTTAAACTAGACCCCTTCTATGCATTGTTAAGCAAGTGCCACCACTAGCGTGGGTACCTTGTTCGCGTGACACTTCCGCATGACCTTACCCACTGGTATCTGATTCGCCACCCTGACTGCTTTGTTGTTGATACTGGAGATCGCGTAGCCCCTCTTCTCCTTTTCCAAATTTTATTTCTTCTTCATGGCCTCCGCGATGGCCAAATCATTACTCTTCCCCTCTGAGATGTCTACGGGGTCTTCTCCTTTACACGGGAGCCGGGTAATGTGATGGATTAAGTGCTCCGTGATGGAGATGGGCTTCTCTAGCCACAAACACCCACCATGCACCAAGCAGAGCAATTTCCTGATGACGAAGATCCTCATTGGGGCATAGTGGTAATGCGGCACCTAGAGCAGGTTTAATAACCCTGACTTTTCAACTCCGCGTAACCACTTTCGTAGCTCCAATTCTATAACCCCCGCCGTGGTGTTCTGCTTGGGCTTCATGAGCTGCGTGGTCTCTAAGTGAGGGAATTTCTTGTGTTCAGTGAGATCAAAATCTTCAAACTTCAAGTTCGGCACCCATCCCAGGTGCGTGCCCTCAAAGATGATGTCATCCAAGAGGAGCGGAGTCTGGAGAGAGCTCTTTCTCTCGTCAAGGTCCTTGGGAACTTTTGCCTTCCCCTTTCGCGGAGGGATATATGCGGCAACTTTGTTGGAGGGTGCACAAACTCGATTTCTTCCTCCATGCCCTCGTCCTCGTCTTCTTCAATTATGAGGTCCTCCAGGTCTTCTTCCTCCTCATCAGTTTCCAGGTTAACTTCTTTTCCTTTTTCCTCCATCGTTAATCTGGTGCGCAACAGGTTTCGAGGGGACACACGCACCAGAATCATTGGTTGTTTGTCTTTCTTCGGCCTTAGCGTGCACGGTGATTTAGGGATTTCTGCCACAATCCCGATGCCTTTAGGGGAATCTTCTATGGTCATTGCCTACATGGCCTCTTCGGCGGTCATCTTTGCAATTTCCCTAGCTTCTTCAGACATTGCCATCTTTCTCATTTATAAATCTCTCAATCTCTCAATCAGGGGCTAATTAATGCTCTGCACAGGGCAAACAGGTCTTAGTTCAGAATACGCGAGGCATATGACAGTTCAATTTGCAAATGACCAAGTGTTGTTTGCTGGGTATCCCTTTGTAATTTATAGTGTCTTTTGAATTTTAATTCAACTGTTCCCCCCAAATCTAGTCCATTAATGTTCCCTTGGCATTAGATTTTCCCAAATATTGCCCATAAAGTGTGTCTTAAATGCCTATCGCCCACTCCATTTGGTATCAAGTCAAGCATCACATTGTGAATAGTGACTACAACGGTCACTTTCCAGCCAACCCATGTGGCAGTGTAGCCCCCCTTGCGTGGTCGAGGACCTTGTGACACTTTGCTCCTGCGCGTAGCTCCAACATCGCGCAACTCCCGAGTAGAGTAGTTTATAGTCTCGCGCCTCCTTTAAACTGCTTGGAGCGCTAAGGCTATACTTCCCATGGCTAGTCAGGTGGCTGCGCCACCTGTATAGGGTTTCAATTAGTGATCCATCACTTTTCCTAGAAAACATCCACCTTTTATTGTTACTAGCTGCGTAGTGCACTTTATCATTTGTAGCGCGCCACCATGGGTGATCCATTGAGTAATATGCGATCCAATCCAAGGCATCAGGCTGATCAACTCTCGGCAGTAGTCCCCAAATTCGTCAACATGATCATGTGCACCCTGTTTTATCACCCTAGTTTTCTTATCAAGAAAATCCTTCTTTATTTCGTCCTCAGGATTCTTGACTTCCGCTTCCACCAGAGTGCTTTTCTCCCTTAATCACACCCTTTCTTTCATAAGTTCTTGGAGCCTAAGATCGCCCTGTCAGATTTCTTCCGCAGGTCCCAAGCGTTTTGCTTTGTTTAGTTGCACCATCCCTTCTTCCCAAGCTCTACGAGTTGTCATATCTACTGGTGCTGCTATGTGCGGATTAGGAATTTTATACTCTATGGGGATTATAGCATTCGCTCCATACTCCAGCCTTGGAGGCGTCTGCTCTGTCAGTTTCTTGCACGTTGTCCTATAAGCCCCCAGAAATGCTGGTACGCACAGGTCCCAATCAGTCCGTTGCGCATCATATACCTTGTTCAGCGCTTCGCATACTTCGTTAAAGGCTTCTGCGTGGATAACCTTCTGCATACTTGTTCTTTCCATACTCCGTTGTTCCAACCGGAGGGTCATTCACGCAATTTCCTCACCCACACATGCTTACTGACCGTGTCTCCTAATGCAAAGTCTGTATGCATCCACGTAGGTTTTGTAACATATGCCTGTATCCATCTGGACAGGTGCGGGCACAGATCGTTTCGTCCGGTAATCTTGTCTATTAATCGCATTTGAGGCTTCCTAAACCATATGCACATCATTCTCCTGCATTTGCGCCAATCCTCAAAGCTTCCTTGGTGCATGCCCCACCACCTCGTAGGTGTAGCGCGCACTACCCACTTCAAAGCCTCGAAACGTTGCTATTCCAACACTTCTCTTTCGAATCAGTTCAAGAAAGAATCTACCTCACTTAACCCATCATACGTAGGCAGATCCCTTACTTCCATTGATACGCAGTGCAATGATCTTGTCATCATGTTGCAGTTCAGCGTGGTTGCCTCGTGTAACCAGTTCTGCCATCGCTCTATCTCCTCGTCAGAATCCGACATACAAGAGCTTTTGGGCTCCCATGAGATCGGTCCATTCGCGGTGGGATTTACCCAGTCTTGCTCTCGCAGGTTATCTTGTAGATGCAATCCAAGTGGTCGTCACTTTCATAGTTGCGCACTGGCTCCGTGTAGTGTGATCCTTCTGCAAGATCCAAAGGTACAACTACGTGCAAGGACTTTTTTTCAAAAATCATCTTGCGCTTCTTTAGGTTTATCGCCCCGTTCATGTCAGTGGTCCAATCTATTCCTAATAGCATAGGGTAGGGATTGTTGTCATCAACAATCTCTATCACTTCAAAATCTGCTAGCGCGCTTGCCCCTTCAATATCCACGGTGATTCCTTGCAATCTTCCCATAGGTAGGATCTTTTGCTGGTTCGCCGTTCGCAGTTGGACAAGAGACCATTGCACCGTAGGCCTTCCCATGTGCTCCCATGTCTGCTTTGGTAGAACGTTCACGTTCGATCCTAGGTCCAGAATCACTTGGTCCATCTCATATTCCCCAATCTACACGATCAACCTCATTTCCCTTCCCATCCTCATCGCGTGCTTTCCAATCCTTCGGACTATGAGCATTTCTCCTGGTGCAATTCCAACACATCGATTAATGAGTTCCTATAGTCCCTTTACCACCTTGCTGTGGCGCAACAGCTTCATGCATGTTTCCAGGAACGTCGTGAGCATTGATGGGTCCATTTCCAGCTTCGGTCTGTCTTTTCTTCTTCAAGTGGAGGTGTCAACGAAGCTCTTCCTAGCTTCCATGAAGGTTTCCTTAGCACGCTCCAAATCAAACTCTCGTTCTTTTGTCGGAGCCTTGCGAACCCAAGTACTATCTTCGAGCTGCTTGCCTTTGTCATCCCCTGTCGTAATTCCACTTCGGAGCACATTGTTCACATTAGGGTCTTCCTCGCGTGGCTCAGACCTCATCATTTGTAGGTTCTAAGTCAGGGGAGGTTGGAGCGCTCCTTTGTCGCGTAGCCTCGCTATTAGTGTGGGACAATCCTCCGTTTCATGATCAAACATTGTACAATACAAGCATGAGGGGCACGCTGGATTTGTACAATCACAGGCATAATGTCCTAGCCCCCTACAATTGTAACATATCATTTGTCCATGACTTCTTCCAGGTCCTCCCCCAACTTGGCCTTGTCTACGCCCCTGAAATTCGATCTGCGCCATCCCTGCGTTCTGGTCAAGCGGCTGCGTTTCAGCCTGAACTCTGTAGGTGGGAATCCTATCCATCATTAGTTCATAGCTTCTATAGGTGCGCTCATCGTGTCCCATTGATCTACAGAAGTTACAGAAGAACTGTTGCAAATTTTGCGTATACTTCTGCAACAAATGGAAATTGTCCATAGCATGCTTTCCTCCTATTTGGAAAATTGTGCACCACAATGCAGGCACCGCACTAGGTCCTGCTTGTGCCTCCGGTCTTAATGACATTAGTCCTCCTCCCAAGAGGTAACTCACGAACACTGGGCAATGGTCCTTGTCATGTCCCTGACCCTTGCACTTTATGCACCATACCTCGTCACGCACTTCTGGGCGAGCTATCCTGTCTTGTTTCAGACTTTGCATCTAAAGGCACAAGTTTTTCAACTACGCGTGGATTTGCTGAATTCCCAGGTTAGGATCATGTATCGGGGTTTCATGTCACATCATCGCGGTATCCAAGGCCTCGACCTGAGTTGTTAGCCTCTGTTGTGATAACGTGTTCCTTAAATGTGGCGTTAGCGATGCTACAAAGCATTCACGGTGTTGTCCATCCGTCAAAGTCATATTAGCTTCGCAAATTATGCATTTTAGTAATTGATCCAACTCCCAAGGAGTCTCGCCTAGTAGCATCATGATCTCCTTGAAACCAATGATCAGCTGTGCCTCTGACTTTGATCTGCTAAATTCTCTATTCAGCGCAGTTTGGATGTCTGCGATCCTCGCATTCAGATTGTCATTAGAATGCTTAATATACCAGGTCAACGTGCGATCCTGAAAAGCGCTGACCAACGTTGCTTTCTTAATATTGTCATCCGTAACTCCCTATGCTTCCCATACAACTTTTATCACGAACCAAAACTAGACCAGATCTTCATTTCATACTCCCTTGAACACCGACAACTTTATTGCGCTTGCCATATTGACTTGCGGTGGTGGCAGAGGTGGTATGGACGAAGATGGGGGTGAAAACAGTGAAACTAGCGGTGGTGTGGGGAGAGGTGGTATGTGTGGTGTTGAGTGATAAAAGGTGTCTTTTTAACCCCTAATTATCTTCACATTAATTGTCAACCCAGGGACGATTTTTTATTTCAAGAGTGTACTCATTCTGAGGCGACTATTTACTCAAGAGTAATGTTTTGCAGTATAATGCTTAAAATGCATAAGTGAATAAATGATGGAAACAAAATCTAACCAAAAAAACAAGAAAATCAAATGCTCTGTAATTAAATCATTCACTCAAACAACCATCAGTCGAGGATTCAATAATGATAACTCTCTCCCCTGTAAACTGATGCAAATGAAAATCAATCATAGGCAAGATCTCCAATCTGAGAACTTAGACAGCTATAGTCAATGATCTTTACAGTTGTTGATCTTTCAATCCACACTAAAGCAATTAACTGGAAATGATAAATCAATAATCCTGCTAACAAAAATGGAATAACACGCTCATTGCAATAATACTTAAAAGCAAAACCAAATACTTGCAGGAAAGAAATGAACAACAAAGCTCATTTTACAGAAATGAAATATTAATGGAAAGGAACAATAATGCTAAATGACTAGAATTGAGAAGAAATCTTGAATATAACAGAACAACAAAGCTAATTATATAGAAATACACAACAACTGCAAATGTAACTGAATTGGTAATCTTAATATAGTAGATTGAACAACAATTGCAAGTATAGATGAACATCAATCACATTTAAAAATGAACAACAGATTTTGAAATGGACAGCGCAGTATTATATCAGAATTAACAACATGACATTTTAAGTTGTAAATAATAATCTTGTGATCAACACAATCCAATTATGATTTCAATGTAACAGGGCGATTCAACGAAATGTTTAGAAATAAAAGATTACCGAATAAAGAAAATTAAGGAAATGAAAAGGAAATCAATCCATCACATGATTGAAACTATAAAATAATGGTACAAAAAGCAAGTGGATCCACCAGGGCCAGGCCCTTAGCCTCCAGGGACACACTACTGTGATTACTCCAGGAGATGCAAGGGACTATAACTGTTTTTATATATTAATCATTGCATAAACATTATAATAGTTTCGTTCTCTGCTTCAACAATGACAATTACAATTTCTCAATAGTAATTCTCCCATTCCTCCTATCTTACCCTATCTAACTCTAATCTAACAATCCATCTAACTGTCTTTCTAATCATCCATCATGAATCATGAATCTCTAATTATGAATCCTCTTCTCTGATCTATGTTTTCATTTAAATAAAGAGAGAGCAGAGAGTAGTTACAACAGAGATGATTACAATATGATTCTCATTACAAAATCAACAAATTGATAAGTAAGATCATATTTGGAATGTCTCTCCATCAATCATTCAACAAGAACAGGTCGAATTTGGCATTGCAACTGGGATAATTTGGAAAATGGCCACACAACGAATCTGAGAAAAATGTCTTCAGAGACCCTTCCGTTTCTCTCAATACGGACCAAACTTGGGAAAACTGCTCTTTGCAAAACTAATTTGGTCTATTCTGGACAAAACCCATGTTTCGGATTTTCCAGATTCTTCTCCATTTGCCCAAAACATTCAATACAAAATCGTCACTTCTTATTCCAGTGAATTTATGAGTTGGCATATTTAATGATCAAATCTTCAATCTGGAAAATATCTTGGAGGCTAAAAATGATGAGTAATGTTACAACCAATTTATTAATAAACCATCATTGATAAAATCATGCATAATCATCAATTTATTAAAAATAAAGGAGAATAAATAATATTTTTCCATAAGAGTATAAATCATTATAAGATGGAATTATATGATAAACCATGACAAATGACATGATAAAGAAGAGTAGAAATGGGTGGAATAGGTGTTCAAAAGTGATAATAATATTGACATATTAACGGTCCAACACACCCCCACATTGAATATATTACATGTCCTCATGCAACAAAAAACTGAATATATTGCATGTCCTCATGCAACCCAAAGACAAAACCCATGTGTTAACCAAGCAAAAAAAAATTGTTCATCCCAACTCATGAAATGGATGGAACAAATGAATTCTTCCTCAATTAATGAATATTCAATTTTAGCAATCTTGATGAAGGCGTAACAATTTTTACATTGACGTTCAAGTTATGTGTATATGAAGTTGCAGCAAAATATGATATAAGTAACAACAAACTTCATTAACCATTTTCTCAAAAGCTACATACCAGATTTTGTTGAAATTTTGCAAGTAGATTTATAATATATTAATGCTTCTATGATCCAAAAATCAGATCGTTTTGATGCACGGATCATGAGATATAAGAAAAATCGTTGTAGATGAGAGTGCATGATTTCCGAAATTTATGAACTAATTTAACATGAATTTTTTTGGGTTTATGTATTTTAATGATACGTCTGCGTTTTCCAGAAATCACAAGAATTGAGTTCATAGTTTTAAAAATATTATGGAAATTGTATGCCTTAAATGAGAAAGAAAGTAGAAAACATCCATCATGCATAGCAATTCCTCCCCCTCTCTGAAGAGTTAGCATGCCTTCATGCTATGCTAGAAAAAAAATTGAGGTGGTTGCTACCATCTGTTGAATTCTATGCTTGGTGTAAAACAACATGGAATAGGGGAGGGATTGAGAATGAATAAGAATAGCAATGGATGATAAAGAATATGAATGACATGGTCATAAGAAAGAAATGAATGAAAGCAACACTCCCCCAAATTGAAAGATGATATGTCGCTGAAAAATGGGAAAGGGTAAAGATGTGGAATGAAGGATGATAAATAATGCTCAAGATGAATTTTCATTAAATTCTCCTAAATTCGTAATAAATCAGAAAATTATGTTATTTTACCTCAGGTTTTACCTCCAAAAAGAAAAATGTGGAATGACATATATGGACTGGCATTTGTTGAAGCTGATGTAGGAAAAGTTGGTGTTGAAAGTGATGCAAAAGGTGGAATCCAAGCAAGCACATCATGTCTAAAGAATAGTGTGGTTGTGCTTCGAATAGAATTCTGCCCATACTTGTTGTTCTCCTATAAACAAATCACTATTTTGCATACAGTGCTCTTGAATCCATAGTGTTAGTTTTGAATAGCAACAGATAAAATGCATGCAAAAATTTCAATCAGAAAAACTTTTGTATACATGCAATACTAATATTTTGTCAAATCAACAAGTTATGGCAGAGTGCAATAATCATATCACATGTTATCCCATAATGCATACATTCCCCCTCCAATTGGAAAAGAGATTCCATGACCATAAAGCATATGCAAGGGGCTATGCTGACGACAAGGCAAGGGAATGAGAAATATAACAGTAAATGAAGCAAAGTACACATATCAATGATAGGACGGTGAAAGTTATGGTTATAATGAGAGCAGACTGTGTAAAGATAGTTATGAATAAGAGATAGGAAGCTTTGGATTGATGATAAGTTATGCGAAAAATAAAAAGGACAGCAATATGCCAAAAAGATGCTTTGCTGACAATATTCTAGCTAAAAAATGATTGATCAGAAAATAATTTCTCATGTGTAAAGGTTCAAAAAAATAAGAAAAGGGTATTATAGTAATAATTGAAGATAAGATATTACTTCAATACCATAAGCAAAGCCTATGCTGCCAGCAGTCGTCCATAGCCTCACCAAGGTTGTTTTTTAACCCATATGAGCCAGGATCCTCAATTTATAAATGGAGAGTTCCAATGCTATTCTATAGAAGAGATCAGTGTGCTGGCGTGGTAACCAGATAACCACACTACCATTCACTGGGATGTAGCAAAAGTGATCAGGGCAGCTTGTGATGAGACCTCTTGTTCCAAGGATAATTTGGCTATCCAATGGATCATAACCCTGGTGTGGTGGCCATAATGGGAATGTCACTTTGTTATAGCCTTATGAACATGGTAGGTTGGCTTGTAATGAGACCCTCTATTCTCCATCTGTGAACAAAATTTTGTTGTTATTACACATTTTTATGATAAAAAGAGGGAGGCTTAGTACTCCTTAAGAGTAGGGATGGTGGAAGAAGTTGAACATGTCAATAGAAAAAAATATACCCATAATCTCATTTATTACAGACAGAGAAGATTATAAGTAGGAAGGGTGGACCTAGCATGGTATTAAGATGATCAATCAATATCATGTTCAACAGAAAACAATGCAGTAAAGTAGTATATAAATAACTGTGTCCATTTTGAAAAGAATCTATCATCAAGGAGCTGTCCTATTAAAGATCATAACGTGAATGATATTAACTCGCTTCAATAGAATCCATAATTTTTGTCCTCATAAAAGTAGTGTACTTCATGCCATGAAAGGGAATCAGTAAAATGTGGTTGAGATGAACTAGGAATAATCCCACAAGAGGAAGGAAGGGTTGATCTCGAAAATACTTCCAAAGTGTTGCTCCTTTGAAGGAACAGTAAAAACACTCAAAAAGGTGTTGTTCCTTGTAGGGAACAACAAAGAAAATGCATGCCAAAAAGAAAAAGTACCCACGAAAGGGTGTTGTTCCCTGTAGGGAACAACAAAAAAAATGCATGTGAAAAAGTGTTGTTACTTAAGAGGAACAACAAAAAATGCGAAAATGTTGTTCCTTTGAAAGTAACAACAAAAATGTGAAAATACTGTTCCTTTGGAAAGGAACAACAAAAATGCAGAAGTGTTGTTCCTTCAGAAAGGAACAGTAAAAATGCAGAAGTGCAGAAGTGTTGTTCCTTCGGAAAGGAACAACAAAAATGCAGAAGTGTTGTTCCTTCGGAAAGGAGCAACAAAAATGCAGAAGCGTTGTTCCTTCAGTAATGAACAACAAAAAATGCGAAAGTGCAGAAGTGCTATTCCTTCAGAAAGGAACAACAAAAATTCAAAAATGATGTTCCTTCGGAAAGGAACAACAAAAATGTAGAAGTGTTGTTCCTTCAGAAAGGAACAAGAAAAATGCAAAAGTGGTGTTCCTTCGGAAAGGAACAACAAAAATGTAGAAGCGATGTTCCTTCGGAAAGGAACAACAAAAATGTGAAAGTGCAAAGTGTTGTTCCTTCAGAAAGGAATAGCAAAAATGTAGAAATGCTGTTTTCAAAATAGGTCTTCATGTATGCACATACCCAAATTTGAAAAATGCATATTAATGAATATTAGGGTATGAGAAGCCAACTTCCCTTGAAAAAATGGTGTAAAAAATTGTTGAAGTATGGAGTGATGCTGCAAACAAATGATGGAGTGAAACCATTCTTCAATATATCCTTTACTTTCTTGATTTCCCATAGCCATCATACCATGAAGTTCTTGAGCTTTTAAAATGGCTTGTTGATTCAAACTAAAAGAAACCTCATTTTTTCCCATAAATTCTACAATTTTTGAATTTGAAACATTCTGAATCTCATTGTAAGTTTTCTCTAATGGTGCATGTGAGATATAATGGGTGGAAAGGGTGCATAAATTTTGCAGCTCAACACTGTAAGCATGTTGTACTGGTTTATTGTGGTGAGGGTGTGGAATTAGTTGAGAAGGAAATTGTGTACGGAATCGAGCATTTTGATGATGTGGTTGATTGGGTTGCGTGGATGGTTTTGATGGGCAAGGAAGATGTTGTGGAAGAGCTGGTGAAGAATATGGAGAATGTGTTTGTGCTACAAGATGAGGGAGAGTAGTCATGTAATCATAAGATGAACCATGCCAAATTTGTAGACAAGATTGGTGGTGGTTATCTTGAGATTGACATGGATCCCCTAACACATTAGTATTCCATAATGGATTATGCAAGTAAGAGAATGGAGAATAAGTGTTTTGAACCATACCTGTAGGCCATGATTTCCATGCTTTTGACCTTGTTGCAGCTTCCTCATCTCTTTGATATAATAATTCCATCATAGATAAGGAAGAACAACTATCTATGGGATGCTCCCTCCAGTAATGAGGACAAAACACTTCATCAAATTCTTGATTTTTCTGAACCTGCAAAACATCCAATTGTGAATTTAGAGAGCTAATAAGATCAATTTTAAAATATTCAAATAAATCATTGATTTCAGCTCTTATATCTCTTGTTCTTGTAGCAGATTTGGAAAAGAAAGAACAAACGTCTCTAGAATTCTTACTAGCCTTGGAGATTCCTCTTGAGTACCTTATGCACAATTCACAAACATCATCATATGATAACTGAAAAACATCACATTTTCCTATGAGATTTAGTAGTTCTAAAAATTCATCTTTGATTCCTTTGAGTAGTAATGTTTTTAAGATCTCTTTTTCCAAATACTTATGCTTTGATTTTTGAAGGTTATATTGAAATCGCTCCACATAGTCATCTTCCCCTTGTATCATATCAAAAATACTTTCATTGGATATTGAGTAGTTTTGGTACTTCTTCAAGAATATGTTCTTCATGTCCTCCCATGTTTGGATGCAGTTCCCACCTAGGCTCATGAACCATCGGAGAGCTACTCCTTTTAGAGTAAGAGGAAACACTTTCAACCTTTGATCATTAATACAATAATCATATCCTCTACAAAGTATTTCAAACTCAAATAAGAATGTATCTGGATCTTCATTTGTCAAACCTTGAAAATTTGGTAGAGAAGATGGGAGAGTTATGTGCATTTGTGTCACTCCTCCTAGATCTTTGATAGGGAATTCAAAAGTTGCAAAGTGAGCCATTTCTTACCATAATATAAGATTATCATCATGTGTTTCTTCGAGGCTCCTTCTTCAAATGTTCCTGTCAATTGGTTAGTGAAATGGGTGGTGCTTACATCACCACTTGAGTGAAATCATGAGTTTTGTTTTTTCAAAATTTCTATTTTTTTCTTAGTCATTCACACAGAAATTCAAACATTTATTTCTAACCTAAGTTCTTTAATAATCCTGCTGGAAAGCGGGCGGGGGAGCAGGGCATTTACATGCTCTGTACATGGGTTCTTACCTTCCGTTTTTAATACCCAATTCTCTCATAACATGCACTCATCAGATGCACACTACTCTTTAGAAATGGCTACACTCTCCCCGGCAAAGGTGCCAAAATGTTGAGCGATAAAAGGTGTCTTTTTAACTCCTAATTATCTTCATATTAATTTTCAACCTAGGGACGATTTTTTTATTTCAAGAGTGTTCTCAGTCCGAGGCTGCTATTTACTCAAGAGTAATGTTTTGTAGTATAGTGCTTAAAATGCAGAAGTGAATAAATGCTGGAAACAAAATCTAACCAGAACATCAAGAGACTCAAATGCTCTGTAATTAAATCATTCACTCAAACAACCATCAGTCGAGGACTCAATAATGATAACTCTCTCCCCCGTAAACTGATGCAAATGAAAATCAATCATATGCAAGATTTCCAATCTGAGAACTTAGACAACTATAGTCAATGTTCTTTACAGTTGTTGATCTTTCAATCCACACTAAAGCAATTAACTGGAAATGATAAATCAATAACGCTACAAACAGAAATGGAATAAACACGCTCACTGCAATAATACTTAAAAGAAAAACCAAATACTTGCAGGAAAAAAATGAACAACAAAGCTCATTTTACAGAAATGAAATATTAATGGAAAAGAACAAGAATGCTAAATTACTAGAATTGAGAAGCAATCTTGAATATAACAGAACAACAAAGCTAATTATATAGAAATACACAACAACTGCAAATGTAACTGAATCGACAATCTTAATCTAGTAGATTGAACAACAATCGCAAGTATAGATGAACATCAATTGCATTTAAAAATGAACAACAGATTCTGAAATGGGCAGCACAGTATTATAACAACATGACATTTTAAGTTGTAAATAATAATCTTGTGATCAACACAATCCAATTATGATTTCGATGTAACAAGGCGATTCAACGAAATGTTTAGAAACAAAAGATTACCGAATAAAGAAAATTAAGGAAATGAAAAGGAAATCAAACCATCACACAATTGGAACTGTAAAATAATGGTACAAGAAGCAAGTGGATACACCAGGGCCGGGCCCTTAGCCTCCAGGGATGCACTCCTGTGATTACTCCAGGAGATGCAAAGGGACTGCAACTGTTTTTATATATTAATCATTGCATAAACATTACAGTAGTTTCTTTCTCTGCTTCAGCAATGAGAGTCAACAATAACAGTTACAATTTCTCAATAGTAATTCTCCCATTCCTCCTATCCTACCCTATCTATCTCTAATCTAACAATCCATCTAATTCTCTTTCTAATCATCCATCATGAATCATGAATCTCTAATTCTGAATCCTCTTCTCTGATCTCTGTTTTCATTTAAATAGAGAGATAGCAGAGAGAAGTTACAAAAAATATGATTACAATATGATTCTCATTACAAAATCAACAAATTGATAAGCAAGATCATATCTGGAATGTCTCTCCATCAATCATTCAACAAGAACAGGTTGAATTTGGCATTGCAACTGGGATAATTTGGAAAACGGCCACACATCGAATCTAAGAAAAACGTTTTTAGAGACCCTTCCGTTTCTCTCAATACGGACTGAACTTGGGAAAACTGCTCTTTGCAAAACTAATTTGGTCCGTTCTAGACAAAACCCATGTTTTCGATTTTCCAGATTCTTCTCCATTTGCCCAAAACGTTCAATATGAAATCGTCACTTCTTATTCCAGTGAATTTCTAAGTTGGCACATTTAATGATCAAATCTTCAATCTGGAAAATATCTTGGAGACTAAAAATGGTGAGTAATGTTACAACCAATTTATTAATAAACCATCATTGATACAATCATGCATAATCATCAATTTATTAAAAATAAAGGAGAATAAATAATATTTTTCCATAAGAGCATAAATCATTATAAGATGGAATTATATGATAAACCATGATAAATGACATGATAAAGAATAGTAGAAATGGGTGGAATAGGTGTTCAAAAGTGATAATAATAATGACATATTAACGACCCAACACACCCCCACACTGAATATATTGCACGTTCTCGTGCAACAAAAAACTGAATATATTGCATGTCCTCATGCAACCCAAAGACAAAACCCATGTGTTAACCAAGAAAAAAAATAATTTGTTCATCCCAACTCATGAAATGGATGGAACAAATGAATTGTTCCTCAATTAATGAATATTCAATTTTAGCATAACCATTTGCCCTTGATGACAAAGGGGGAGAATGACTTGGGGTTGCCATCAAGTCCAAAGGAGGAGATTGTTGGCATTATGACACAGGTGTTGTCCTTGATAGCAACTCACTCAGAGGACAGATCTCAGTTCAGGATCACAGAATGAAAGAAAAAGAAGTCTAAGCAGGTTCCCCTTGACCAAAAGGTGCGTATGCGTATACACACACTTTCATGCAAGGAAAAGCGCGTACATGTTTGAAAACTTGGTTTTGGTCCGTGGTATTTGGTCCCTGGTATTTTGACCCGTGGTATTGATCCAAGGTATCTTGACCAAAGTATTGACCCTAGGTATTTGGTCCTAGGTATTGCTTCTAAGTGGTTTTGGACCATGATATTGAGTAAGGCCTAAGACTATAAAAGGAAAAGGAGATCATTAGACAACGACACTCAAGTATTGAATATCTAATGAAGAGCAAGATCTAGACTACTGGTGATTAGGTTATGGTGCATAGCTGGATCTGAATCAAGGAGGAACATGAGCGCTTGAAGAAGGATAAAGTTTTATTGATAGGTCAAGATCTTTAGGCTTGAAGAGAAGTATCTTTGTGTGGTTTTGATCTTTTATTGGTGCATGCCGTAATCTGTAAATCTGATGATATGGGTATAACTGATGTCTGAATAGTTGTAAAGGTTAAATCATCTTTTACAGATCTGTACGTAGGTTCAGTATAGCAAAGGCATGTATACACGTTGGTTCAACATTTCAAAACAATGTATACACAGGTCTGCCTTCAGATAACAACGTATGAACGTAGGTTCGACACATTGAAGTAGCGTACGTCTCATAAAATATGTTTTAGCTACTTATGTTTGCTGTTTCAGTGTTCTGGGTTCTGCATTGGGTTCTGGCTACTGTTACTATGTTCTGGTTACAACTTTCAGAAAAGTGATTGTTTGATTCAGTTTTGGTTGGTGCAAAGGAGATTGATTGATGCAGATATATTTGATCTTTGATTGATGTTATTGATGGATCCAATCTGAAAAGTTATGGAACGTGGTCCCTAGAAGAAAAGAGAAGGTTGTAGCCTTCTGTAGGTTAGCACCTACGTACTAGTACATCAGCTAGTACAAGGGCTAAGGGGGTTGTAGCTCCCTTCCAGGAGAAGCTGGAGAACGAGAGAAGGTTGTAGCCTTCTGCAAGTAGAAGCCTACGTGCTGGTATAAGACTGCACCAATATAGAAATATTGTAAAAAGAAGTTTCTTATTAAAAGAAGATAGAGACAAATTGTAGCAGGTGGTTTTCACCCACATTGGGTTTCCACCTTATATCTTGTGTTCTTGTGTGTGATTGTCTACTCTATTTTTACTATACTTGTTACTGCTTATATGGTTCTGATACACAGATTAAAGATCGACTGACTAAATAATAAGTTTACAAGGTATAAGCTGGTTGCTCTAAACACAGTTGCGTGTATACACAAGTCGCATTAACAAAAGTAGCATATACAAATTTGTTTATGGAAATGAACTATTGTTAAGTTGCTAATAGTAATTCACCCCCCCCCCCCCCCCCTCAGTATTATTTCCAACACTCTGTCCCAACAACGGAACCATTTGTTGGTTTGTTGGGGCCTGACCTAGGTTTAGAGTTAATTAGCCAAACAAATCCCTATACTACTGGCCCTTTCGGCAATAGTCTGTGGAATGCAGACTGAGGTCTCACCCGAAGTAGTATGGGGTGGTGCTGGAACCAAGTTTCTGCACCCTTGAGATGTTTGAGGGGTTGATTTGGTCCAATTGTGAGTCCCTTCATGCAGTTTACTTCACGCACTTCCCTGGCCTTCGTGCCCTCATATATTCACCTTTGCGCAGCCCTAACCAGGGGCTGTGGGGCTTTCGTGCTGTTGGAGCTGCGATCTGTACTATTTCCCTAAGTCACACCTGAGATCTTACTTATCTTCTTATAACAGTTAGTTATCTTTGTAAACAGATGCCTTATATTATATTTACTTATTCAACCCATTCATATGAGTTCACATGGTAAATAATAGTAAACTTGCAATTCATACCCAATAATACATAAAACAGGAAAAGATACACATAAATATGGTAAAACTTATTTTTTATTAATTCTTCCCATGGTTACAGACTCGACCTACGCTGCGCACTTAGCTGGAGGGGTTTGCGCACTCAACTGTGGACTACTAGGCCTTTGCACACTCAGCTGTAGAGCCTTCTCCTACTCTACGACCCAAAGACACGACTTACACTTCGACTCAATGCTTCTATTCCTTCGTCATCAATCCATTAGATTATTAGAGTAGATCTCCTTTTACGCTAAGAGCCTTGCTCTATTTATACAATCACATCGTCCGTGAGCCATGGGCAGATCTTTCAAGCCGACCTTACATTATAAAAACAAGGGTGGACAAACCTATGACTCTATTACGACTTCGCGCTTCGCACCCACAAATCGCGGAGTCTTTACGATAGACTTAGTCAAAACTTGGGCTTTAAGCCCCAAAACATGCTTTGCGAGGATTCCACGCCCAATAATTGAATTGCAATTTGTCTATTATTATGTTCGTGTGTTGTTGTTTACTTGTTTCAGGAGCTTGAAGAAGGAAGTGAGAGATTCCTGGAGCGAGCAAGCGAGGACATCATCAAGTAGGATAAGCGACTAAGAGGTAGGCCGTCTTGATTGATTCTAACCTAAGGAAATATTCCATAGAATGTATCTGTTGTGGCTAGACCCATTATCGGGCTAGAGGAATTCGTTCATGTCCACACTTATAATTTTACTTCACCACAAGGTAGATGTAGGAATTGTTGTAAGAGGTACAACTTCCAAAGGGATAATAGACATTTTGGTAGCTTGCTCCTTTTCTTTGATTATTTTCTCCATCTTTGTTTCCATTTGTTTCAATTGTACATTTTGTTCCATGATGAGCTTCATCATGTCTAACTTCTGTGACTCTGTTTCTTCAATGTCTTTGGCCAGAGGATCTTCTGTGGCTGGTAATTTCAACTGTTTTCTCAATGCTTCTATGTCGGTATTATTCTTTCTTATGATCTCTTCTGTTACATTGATGTTTGAAGGATCATATCCAATCTTGATTACCAAGTCCTCCAAAGCTTTTATTCTTGTGTCTTTAGCTAGTGAAGATACTTTCTCCATCTTCAATTGTGACTGGACATTAGCTAAAGTAATATGAAATTTAGACAAACTCATAGTAGTGTTAGTGAGTGTGGATGAAATCATTTGACTAGTTTGTTTGTGCATCTCCATTTTATCAATGGGATGTATGTCTTTTACATCAAATTCAAGTGAAGTCTTTATGTAATATGATGCTACCTTGGGCCGTGGGATCTGTGCTTGGAGGAAGGCCATTTGTATTTTGCCTTTCTCTGGGTCAAAGGATGATAACAATCTACTTTGAGAATTGGAAGTCTACTTCTAGAACTGATTATATGTATTGATCTTCAAAGCTTCATTTTTCACTGTAATCTCCTTGAATATATCAAATATGCTCTTTTCTTTCTCCTTTGTGCTAGATGTATGGGTTTGCATAACTTGCTGTTGATCCTGTGAAGCTGTCGAGGTGGTAAGAGAAAGGTTAGTTTGATCACCTACTAGTGAGGAAACAAGTGTCTCTTTGATGGTGATAATATCCTCTTGGTCTAAATCCTTGTTTAGGTTCAGTTTGGAATTGAGCTTGGTCCTCTTCCTGTACATGATTTTGAAGTCTTCGTTGGGCATATCAGTCACTGGAGGTGACTCTTCTTCTCTATTCATTTTTCCTATTTTCTCATGTGTAACAGGAGTATGTAATGTTGAAGTTGACACCAATTTCTCCCCTGCCTCTTATAGAGTGTTTTCAGTCCAGTCTAGCTAATTCTTGTATCTCTCAATCTTTGGTCTAGATGTATGAAGATAAGTTGTAGATTTGTTCTCTACCCTTAACTTGGAGATGACCCCTAATGGATGATATGACCATGTGAAACTGAGGCTGAATTGCATTTCTTTTAGCAATTTTTCTACTTCTTCCCATGCTGCCCTGCTATTACAAAAGAAAGCTCCTATTTGGGTTTTGATCTTGAATTGAGATTTCTTCTTAGCAGATACAAAATGAATCTCATCAACATTGATAATTTTCCTGATGTATTCAAGGGAAAAAAATCCTCATTGGGAGGAATTTTGGAAGTTTGTAAGGAGCAAGTCCACACCCATATACCCTTAGCTCTGTGTAATTTTGGTAAATATACCAATCTCTTGTTTTGACTTGGTCTGATAACTGCAAAATTTTCCTGATTTTTTCTCTGATTCTTGGATCTAGATTGCTACTTAGGAGACTGAGTGTTGGATGTACAAACATTTCTATGAATTGTTTGTATGAGTATTATTTTTGCTCCTTCATTACCAGTGTAGTCAAGAAGATGATTAATTGTTGATTTCCCTCGTCATCCAATTTTTGTAATACAAGCTTGAGGTTGTCTTGCTGAAAATACAAAAACATATATACTAACATAGAAACACATTTAAATACTTCCTCAATTTGTAATTTGAAAAACTTTTCATGGATGGAATCTGCAAGGAATTGGCTGAAGTTGAATAAGATGGAAGGCTTGGAATCTGTGGAGAAAATAGAAAGAAATCCTATAATGGCCTCATCTACCCACTAATTTGAGTAATGACCAAGGAGGTAGAAGATGACTGAAATGATTTTCTTGGCTCTCTTAGTGTAAAAGGAGGATGGATAGGGAGGATTTTTGTTGGATAATGGGGCATCTTCAGTCAAGAAAAGCTCAAGGGTCTTGGCTCTTTTTTCAAAGTCCAATTTCTGATACAATTCAGTGAGGGCTTCATGAGAGAAAGGAGTGGCATTCTCTGTAACAGGAGCTTGCATCTTTTGATCTATTGATCGGGCAGTTATGGTGAATAACATTTCTCCTATAGGGGCAATAACAACTCTTTGATTGGGTAGATAACAAGCGTGACATTTCTTGATGAATTCAGGGGCATTGTGGGTGCGGGGAAAGATATAATGGGGAAAATTGGATTCCCAAAGTCAAATATCGTCAAAATTATCAATAAATTTGTCTTCAAGCCAACAGTAAATTTCAAATAAATCAAATTCACACAGGGCTTCTTGGATTTTGCAGTCCCTGTTCGCTAAAGGAATATGATGAAAATCAATCGGAGGGTGGATCAGAGGACTTACAAGTTGATCCTGTCCCTTATCTTTAGAAGGCATCACTGGATAAGGCTAAGAACACTGATGGAATCTTGATTATGCAGTTTTACAAGGCACAAAGATTGAATTGGCAAACCTATCAAGGGAGAAGGTATTAGCAATGTGTAACCTATGAATAGGCGAAAAGGGAGAGTTTATAGTTTTTGGGCTTTCTCATTGATGATGGCATGGGTCCGTTATATTTACGATTAAGTAATTAAATTACTTAACAAGTTGATTCGGAGGGAGTGGATGTCATTGGCGAGAGAATTGGATAGATGAGGTGGCGAGGGGGGATTGGCGAGAATGTAACGAATAGGGCAGTGGTTTTGTATGGGGAGAAAACAATTTTCGGAGGGGGGGGGGAGGGGTTTAACGATTTTGGCAAAGGGGGATGCAAAACATAGAACGCCGCCACGTTTGTAGGTTCGGGTTGAATGCTGCCCATTTCGGACCCCCCCCCCTGATGGTAAAGTTTGGATGGTGGGGGGGGGTGTAACATAATATCGACCATAAGATATCAAATGCGGAGTTCAGATGAGTTGAAAGGTGGGGAGGATTTATTGTGACATGATGGGCGTATGGTGGGGTAAGAAAATGAATTTAATGGAATCTGATTGGATGCGAGGTGTGGTAGGTAAATAAATGAAATATATAAGCGAAGGAATGATCTTAGAGTGGTGAAACCTAGGAATAGTGAAATAATGTACCAAATATCATTTGATATACCGAACCTTAGAACAAAATCTTTATCCCTTTGCTTTTCTCCTGCGCATGAAAATAATCTTTAACATTTGACTTAGGATAAAATTTTCATGCTTTTGCTGAAATCAACATTGGGCTTCTACCTACCCTCTCATTTCAATTCTTTTTCTAAACTGACATTTTCTCTTCTTGCTTTGCAGGGTGCATTTAAACTAGCAAACCTAGATCACTTTTTTTTAACGAAAATCTTCCTTATCTTATCACTTATCTCACCATTGGTTCAGATTAAATTGTTGAATCAATTTTATTTCTACCTAGCTATTGATTCACCAAGGTTAAACTGTTTGGTAAATCTTCATTCACTAACCTATTGAACAAAAATTTGAATGTGTTCAATCATGGTTAAACTGTATGATTTGAACATAACTTTAGTCATCATGGCATTCAAAAACAATTTGCACACAACCTTATTTGATAATGAAATAAAAGAACTAACTTATCAGTAGTGACATTTAGGCTTGCAACAGTTTCCGTATTATTTTCTATTTTTTCTTTTGCGGGGTTCTTATTTCATTCCTTTTTTTTGGAAATCATTTGAATATTGAAATTATGTACAATATGAAATTACAAATACAAAATACTCAATCACCTTGAGATCCTATAATTTATAGGACCCTAACAAAACACATAAAGAGACCCAAATATAACCACAAGTCGCACAAGCCAATTTTGTGAAAACAACCCCTAAACAAAAACTATTGGGGTCGTTGTAGCCTTACTACAAACTTAATATGCATACGCCCTAAAACTTCAACTCATTCAATAAATGATTGCCCGGATTTTGACCAAAACTCGTGACTTAGAAACATGAGACGCATGCAAAGAAACAATCCACCCCAACCCCGAACCACAACCTGAGGCTGGTAATCTAAACCCAAAGACAAAGACTCTAGGACCTTTGAACTAGACTTGAGATGGTTGAACAACAAAATGACCAGAAAGTTAGGCAATAAAAATAGACGACCTGAGAATCCACGAAGGAAGCAAAAATTGAGAAAGGCGTCAACCCGCTAGCCTTCGAAGCTCCCAATAGCGATACCAAGATGAGAGTGCTCATGAAACTTGGCCATTTAGTCCATCACCTTCGCAATCCATCGCCTTCACCCCTCTCCACCACAATTCCAGGCTTGAATCTCAATTCCAAGGTCTTCGCCATCTCAAACAAGATAAAATGCACGCAACAGGAAGTCGAGGACCAACCCTCGCTTCCAGACAAACCCCAAACAATGGAAACAACACCCTCCATAACAATTCCATTATTAGTGAATATCAACTATAAACCTTGCACGTCATTGAATGTGAAATCAGGGTGCGTCCTCATTGTTTTTATTGCCCATCACATTGAGGGGGTGGCAGGCACTGCCTCCAAGATCCTTGTATCCTCTACATTAACACCCCCATTGTGGGCCTTTAAAAAGAAATTATTGATGAAAGAGTAGAGAAAACTTTCAAAATGAAAAATATATGGGGAAAAGTCTCGAACCCATATTTTTTGTTTTAATCCATAAAATGTAACGGTACAAATTACTTGCCATTAACTATTATTTGTTTAAAAAATTATTAATGAA
>APFE031561453.1:27657-71241 GCA_000404065.3 Pinus taeda | reverse complement strand
TATGTATCTCCATTTCAGACTCTTGTTACGTTCGTGGTCTAATTCTATTAATTTTTTCATTTCATCTTTAATTGGTTTAATATCTAACTTATCTACCACATTATTTAAGGTGAGACGACTATTAACTTTTTCTTCTAATTCTTTAATCATGTCTTTCATTTTAAGACCCTCTAAGGTATCAGTGTCTCCTTGCTGGGATGGTTGGTTAGTATCTTGGCTTTGTTTTTCTATAATATGCAATCTAGTCTCCATTGCCTCCATTTTATTCTCCAGTAGTTCTATTTTATTTTCTATTTGTTTCTGCATAGTGTTTTCAAGAGATGCAAATTTGTTTTCCAGCACGACTTCTAACTCTTTTTGTAACTTGGCTTCTCTTTCTTCTCTGCGTTTCTCTAAAGACTCTATATACTCATAGAGGCCTTGTAGAGTAACTGTGCTAGGTCTGCCCTTGGTAATCTTTGGTAACTGTGGTGAAGTATTCATACTTGGAATTATATGAGCAAATATGTATTAAAAAGGAAAAGATAAGGAATGTGTGCACCTGATATTCGAACCTGATGAGCGAGCCAAGATCTCCAAGCTTTGGATTGCGAGCTTTAAAACCAAGAGACTGTTTATATATTGCTGAGACGAGACTGTTTATATATCTTCCGAGACTGCTTATATATCACCGAGACTGTTTATATATCATCGAAACTGTGTATATCGCGAGACTGTTTATATATCACCGACACTGTTTCGTGAGACTGTTTATATATCCTCTGAGACTGATATATAACTAGAACCGGGACAAGATCTATTTATAATATCACTGAGACTTTATGCGAGATCTGCGAGTTCAAATGCCGAGTTGATGGAGTTGGACTTTATGCGAGACTTTATGTACCGGACCGAGTTCAAATACCGAGTTAATATATATCTGTGAGACTTTATGCGAGACTTTATGCGAGATCTGTGAGTTCAAATGCCGAGTTGATGGAGTTGGACTTTATGCGCCTTGGAACCGAACTATACCCAGACCGAGTTCAAATGCTGAGTTAATATATATCTGTGAGACTTTATGCGAGATCTGCGAGTTCAAATTCCGAGCTGATGGAGTTGGGCTTTTTTTAAATTCGTTTGCACGTAAATTTCATTCAAAATTAAAACCTTCATTTATCCTAAATCAAATTTAATGAGACATATTGATTTAATTTTCACTTAGCGATAATAATTAATCTAACCTTAATTTATAAATTCATTATTAATAATTTAAGAATAACATAATTAATATTAAAGTAAAATAATTAAAATAATCTTAATGCTTAATTGATCAATTTATTTTCGATAACTTAATGTTTATAAGCCTATAATAATAAGTAACCCATAATCCATAATATTTTATAGGATAAAATCAAAACTTTTCCAAAAAAAAATTGATCTCACATTATCTAAAAATATGAAATTTCATTAAACATTTAAAATTAAACACTAATTAATTAAAAATCAAGTATAATAAAGAAAAAATATCAAACCTATTACTAACCCAACACACTATTTATAATATTGATTTAAATTTTATAAAAAAATATTATCTCATTTACTTTATATATGGTATTGAAAAAAATAAAATTCAAAAGTTAGTTATAATATTTTTTAAAATTAGTGAACAGTGAATCATAATATAAAAAAGATTAAAGTCAAAAGTTAGGTATATTATCCTAGACGGTTACATACATGGTCACCTCTGTCTTTAATTTTTTTATAATTTCTGATGGAAAGTCATAATAAGATTTTATAATTAAAATATTGAATCCATATCCAAAAAATTAATTTTAATTACAATATCAATTTAACTATAATATCTTTTATTCTTATAATTTGGAAGCAAGAAACAACATAACTTGAAGTGGAGAAAAACCAAAACTATATGGTATTATTTTGGAAGGGTGCATGCGTAATTTCCCAACAAGATATACTAAGTTTAAATTAAAACTTAACAAACAATATAAAGTGTCTTGGTACGATGCTTGAGTAATAAAAATTAAAATTTATATAATGTATAACAATAAAGATAATAAAATATTTTGACTATTGACTCTATTATGTTTCTTTTTGTTAGAAGTTGCTGATCAACATTGTAGAGCCCCTAGGATGACCTTGATAGCTTTAAAAAAATCTAAATGTATAGTGGTGGATGTCACTTAACTTTCAACTCCTAATACCAAAATAGTAGTGATGAAATTGAATGTCTCTACGATAGTGATCAGATTATATGCCAATGACAAGTGAGCACTTTAACCATAAACCAGTGTGACCAATGTTTTCCTCATTATCATTTTCCAAGGTTTATTAGGTAGATAGGCATTATTTATTTCATAATAGCGCTTCTAGGTTAATAATTAAATTATCAAAAATAATTACATGTATGGTGGGGATTTAACATTTACCAAATATTCTTAGTCATATACAAGAATAAATGGTTGAAGTCTATCTCACACCATCATTTGGTGTTTTTTCCATTTTTTTTTCAATTAAATTTGTGCAATATTGTCTTTCGCCACTTGTGATACCCAAGTACGATTTCCTTGGTACACCAATTGGAATCAACCTTACAAATTCAACCCAAACATCCATCGTTTCATTTCAATATTCATGAGAGTTGTTTCAATTAATAACTAAAGAGTCATTTCCACTTAAGTTTCAATCATTGGATTCTTGAATATATATGGATGAGCTATGGGAGCATGTGCTCTATTTTGGTTTGATGCTCATTCCTCCCCTCATCTGAAGTTTGATGTAATCTACAATGATAAACAAATCAGCTTAGGTGATGAATTATCCATGATGAAGTGCAAATAATACCAATCAAATTTAAAGTCTCCTTCGATGATCATGATCCTAAGTTATTTGAAATCTTCCATAAGCCCATAGTAGTGGTAGCAATCACTATAATTCATTTTTATTTTCAATGTATGGGCATTTATTTAAAAATATTTTTTCAAATTGAAATTCATATTACTGATGTTTCCATAAATCTATTATTATGATGAATTATTTTGCTCCTAATGGTTAGTATTTGCACTTGTATGTTATAGTTCTCTTGAACTTTGATCAAATATTTATATATTATGCATATCAATTGATTAAATAATATTATGGTAATAGTTTAATGCTACCTTATACATGTTAGGTATGTATTTGATTAACCACCAACATGACATTAAGGAAACTTTGAGGTCTAAAATTGACCTCTTATGGAAATAATAAAATAATAGTTAAAATAATAAAATAAGAGTTATCAATTTTTAAAGGAAAAAGAAAGAAAAGTATTCTTTATTTTATTTTTGACTTGTCATGTTAAATATTTACTCAAATTTCAAGTGTAGGAACCCATTGTATGTGGAATTAAATTCATCCAATGTATACACACTAATATGTACACACATTGCATACTTATGAGTATACCCATATAAAAAAGTAGAAAATACATGAAAAAACTGTGTTCAACATGTTTTTCATTTATTTTGAACTTCTTAAAATGTTTTTTTATTCTAAATTATGCAGAATGGGTATTCATTGGATGTGGAACTTAATTTTTCATCCAACGAGTCTACTATTGATATTTGAGTAAACCTATAAGAGGATAGGGAAAAAATACAATTTGAAAAGGTAGTTTTCTTATTTTCCTTCCAAAACATTTTCCCCTAGGAATGACATCATCATCTTAAATCCTATTAGTTCTTATAAAGTTAATTTTGTTAATATATTTTTTGTTTCAACGCCCAGTTTTGACCTCAAAATTCCCTATATCAAGCTATCATAGTATTGTGGTTTTTTCTTTGATCTTGAATCAATTGATACAATATGGACTGAGATGCTAACTATATTGAATGTTTATTTCTTTGCACTATAATATTAGTCATGCCTCGTTCAACAGTTGGTAGCCTACAAGTCTCCAAGGTGGGTTGCACACAAGATAGTTTTCACAATCTTCAAGATTGATCATTCTCACGGCAAAATTGTGCCAAGCTTGCGAAAAAACTTTAGTACCATATTTTTTCTCATATGAATGTGCTTGGACTGCCACTATCTATTTCTTTTTTCTACATCAAGAATGAAAATAAGTTGTTTCAAAAAATTTGTGATAGTGAAACATGCACATGCAACACAATTCGATCAATTAGAAAGTGGAGAGAGATTGAATTTATTAGTAAGAGCAGAGGGAATGGAACTAGGAAACAAAGAAGGTTCAAGAAATATTAACGAGTAGATATGCTTTGTAGGATTACACTTGAGTTCCATTTTAATATATGTGGATAAGAAGAAACATTTTCTTCATGTAATATTTAGGATATGTTATCATTTTTTAGTGATGTTTGATATTAAGATGTTCAATATGCAAAGCCCCTAGTTTCATTGACTACACTACCATATCCTTTACCTCAAATATTCAATACAAACATCTGTTCATTTTGGTATATAGTTGTTATTAACGTGATAACATTTTGTAGAAACTTCTTTTGGATGTAAAATTGCATCTTATTTTTTCCACATTATTATTTATGAACTTTCACAGCATCCATCCAAATAACAAATACGTTGGTTTGTAGAGAATTGAATCAAATTCGTGTCTACCACCATTTGGTGACAAATTATAAAATTTTAGTAATAGGTATATTAAAGGTTGATGAGGCACAATAGTATGATGAAATATATCATAACCTTATATAATCTCAAGAATAAATCAAGATTATACCACTTCAATATAATCATAGTTCCATTAGAGTTTAGGCATTCTTTCATATTACTTGAAGAGAGTGTAAATGGTTGAATTATATCTCTAGGAAATTTTTTAATTTTTATTTATTTTATTAATTTTTTAATAAAATTAATTTAAATAGGTTTAAAAGGAAAAAGTCTATTGATTTCTTCTCTATGTTACATTAAAACAAGATCCACATGGTGCCAATGTCACTGCCTTCGGTTTTTTGCACATTGCCACCACATGGATCTTGGGAAATTTAAAGTGAAGATCCCCACAAGCATGCTGATGGGATCCATGTTTAATGTAACCAAGTAAAGTAAAGGATTTTTGCTGAGGATATCCACCAGTCTATGATAGTACCTCTTATGGATAACTTGATCGTGTTGAATCTTGATGACAATAATTGGGTCAAGGTAAACCTCGGTGAAAATATTCGAATGTGGTTGAACTTTACTATACATAACCTACCTGGGATGAGCCTTGTTGAGGAGATGTGGGCTGAAATGATTATTTTTGTCCATATATAGGGTGGGAGGATGCATATTTCATATATCCTGGTTGAGGCAATGAATTCTACCCATAACTTGATTGAGATGTTTCTTGCTTCCCACAATTAGACTGGGAAGTTCCCTGTTGCCCACATTTGAGATTGGTTATTCTTAAAAATTTCTCAAGAGTAGAATCTACCAAATAAACTTCTAATGTTCCCAAACATGTTTCAAGTGCGATAAAAATAGGTAAACAATCCAAAATATCATAGCCATGAACTGTAGCATAATGAATTGGTTTGTAGTAATTTACTCATTGAAATGATATGATGTAGGAACCAATTGATTTTTTAAATTGGATAATATAGAACCCCGATATCCACTCCTACTTGATTAAAAATTGTGTACTGTAGATCAAATAACAAATATCCATTCACTTTCCTAGAATACGCCACACATTCAAATAACCTTTTACAATTATGATATGAAATTACACCCCCTTTCTATTATAATGTTGATGAGGCATCTTCAAGAGCATAAGATATTACCACAAGGTGCATAATTTTATTCCATTGAATATATGAAAAATTTTAATAAAACTAAAAAATATCGAATTATACACCTTCTTCTATTGCAATTCTAACAATGCATTTTAGAGCATATCATTTTTTCCACGAGGTAGAAGACACTTGCAACTACTTTTATCTTTTAGTTGTAGATAGGAATGAATGCATAAAATGGGCATTGCATTGCAAACATCATAAGATGATTATCTTGCATGTTGGCCAAGTTGGTTGCAAAGTAACAAGTAATAAAAGGCACATAACCTATCAAGTGCATGTAATAAGAACATATCTTCGAATACTAGTTGATTTGATCAACTCTATAGTTGTCCAATCTCAAGAGGCTACTTATATTCACAATATGAATGATTAGATAATAAATCAATTATGGATGCATAATGTCAAGTTAATAACATGATCAATAACAGGTTCCCCCAGGACATCTGTAATTTGGTTGAAACAACTTTACTTTTATTCGCGAGAAACATCTTCAACATACAACAATATATACATATTTCTCTCTATATATAGGGTTAAATCCAACAAGTAAACATAAAAATCAACCTTATTTTTGTAGAAATAAAAAAAATAGTATTTAACCACCAGACATAAGACACCTTTGCTTATTATACCTTTCTATGATTAACAATCAATGAAGATATAACATTTCCATATGGAAAATTAATTGAAATCATATACAGGATGGGAAAAATGCAATACAAGACATAAAAGTAATGATGCTTGAAGTGGTAAGATGTAGAGCAAAGAACATGCATTTTATTAATAAAACATGTTTAGGTATACTTATTTCACACAATTCAAAGGTACAATTCATTTAAAAATATAAAAATGTTCAATTAAGCCTAAAAAGAGTCATTCAAAAAACTATCAAGACCATCAAGAGATCGAATGATTCAAATATCATACTCCGAATTGTCCGATGGAAATTATGCTTAAGGACTATAGTTTGGGATATGGTTTAATGTTATTGACATAACATGAACCCGAATTCCCACAAGACAACATAATTTAGAGGTAATACTAATAAAACATAAATCAAAGATGTAAGGCTAAAACTCTATAGTAGATAAGCTCCAACACAATAAACAACAAAAATTAGTTGGATTTGATAAATGGAGCTATGAATATTTGAACAACTATTCTTTGTAAACCTCTTGAGGAATAGCTAAAAGACTACAATAAACATCATACTTATTAGTTTCCAAAGATAAATAAAGGTAAATAACACCCTTTTGGTGCATGCTAGTACCAATAGATCATAAATCTGACTACCCTGCAGACCAGAAATTGAGTGCATTGTGACAACTAATAAAAGGTGTAATACCTCCCCAACTAGATAATAAGTGACACAACATGTTAAACCATGTAATTATTCATATATAATATCCAAGAAGATGATTGCAATCCCAATAACACATACCTCCATATATGTATTCAAATGTAAAATTTTCAATGTATCTAACAATAGATGATCAAACAAGGAATTGCTAGATACAAAGAACCTCACTTCATATGGTTATAGAAGCATTGAAAAGAGTCAATGGGTGATATAAATCCAAAAGTAAATAATAAACCTTAATTTTTAGAGTTGTTGAGGTAATGTTTGAGTCATACCATAATCCCAAAAGTGCAAGACACTGTCACCTACCTATTGGATGACAAGGTTATACGTCAATGAAGATAACACATAAGAAATGCATTTTCCATGTATCAAATACCGTATTAGTTTATCGTATAGTAATGGGGAGCAGGAAATAGTAGGGAAAGTAACTTAGCAGTAGACATACTACAAATTATGCAGAACTACAATATATAGGCATGAAAACAATTAAATTGTTTTTAAACCTGTGTAACTTAAAACATACAACTCACATTCAAATCATGAAATAGAAAAAATTTCAGACTACATACACAAAAAATAGCATCTAAATTGTTCAAACGTTCTTAATAAGTCAATATGCTACACTTTTCATGAGTAAATAACTAATTTTATCACCACAACTCATTATTAACAACTTGATTCAGTAATTCTAGGGTTGCTTCAATTTTCTTCTTGGTGCAAGTCATCCACACTGTCCTTTTTGTTGTTATATCTCCCTCAGGAAGATGTAGTTGTATTAATTGAAACAAAAATACGATGACTGAGAAAATAGTGACATAATTGAAAAGGTTAAAAAATTAACATCAACAATTCAATCCCACTAACTTGGATTTGAGCGCCTGTCCTACTCTACAGATTCTTTATAGTCTCACTCCCTATAACATAAATATATATGTTGACTAATGTAAGAATTAATTATTATAAATATCCAACAAACAAAAAATGCATAACATTACATATCCATTGATTGATGATAGAAATTAGAAACCAACCTTATTGATTGGAACTTTTATTTGCACTTGTTCTACTCTAGGTTGCACAGTGTTAAAACATCATGCAATACGATTTGTTTATCCACCTACATATGCATAGATGACATCCAAATAGTTTCCAAGGTACTAACTTACTATCACCAAGTAATCAAATAGAATGATAAATTCTAGTTGGAAGACATACAAGTGTAATTTCGAATTGTTAGGGTTGAATATCAAAGTACAGAATGAGAAATACCTCTGCAATCACATCATTGATTAGCTTCATGTCCCTATTGATTTTCTCCAATATACCCATCAACTCAACTCTCCATGTCAGAGAAGTTGGATCATAATTTGTATCTCTAGTTACTTAAATTTTTGCACCTGATTGATGTTGAATAAACTTAATAGTTTCTCTATCTTACCCAATTATAAGGCCAACTTGTTGTAGGAGAATACATAAAGAAAATTTATCAAATAATTATACAAAAGTGAACTCATGAAAAAAATTAAACCAACTAGATTCTATATACACAGTTATATACGTAGGTTGAAAAATCATATGGACAACAATTGCAAATTTTATTTTCTTACTTTGGCATTGGGAAAATACATTTTTCGAGTAGATGTCTAAAAAATAAAATACAACCCTAGTTGCATTGACAAAGAAACATCATCGTGTTGAAAATTCCCAATAGAATGGGTCTGCGAATTTTCTTACATACCTTATGAAGAGAACAAGCACAATTATAGCATAATACTTGGCTAACTTGAGGAAATTTGGCATGGAGAGATCGCAATGGGGACAAGGAGGATATCACCAACCACCATTGTTGCTAGGCATAACGTAGTTTGGAGGGCAGAAATTTAGTAGCGATGACCAAAATCAAAGGGTTACCCTGGTGATACCATTGTCAGTCACTGACACATTTGATCTCAAAGTTAGCTCCACAACTTAGCCACTGTTGAACAAGGTTTTGGTCAATGTTTTGGATTAAACTCCATATCGCTAGTTGTACAGGCTCCCATAGCCATAAGAACCCCATGCCACAGAAACAGAAAATCCAATTAGATCTAGATAAATCCACACTAACTGCAATGGCCACACACACATTGTAGTAACTCATTTCACTAACCTATGGTGCCCGAGGCATCACTTCCACTGTATAAAGTTGCATGTGCTTCATTCGAAGGCGCAAGATGATAAACACCTTTCACTCTATGCCTAGACGAGCTCTAACAATTATCAACAACAAAATGGTTGAAACATGCATTGAAATTCCCATTAGAACCATTATTCTACAAAAAAAAGAACTAGTTAGTCAAGGGAAATAAAAGGTCATTGAATCTCCGAGAGAATATATTTTGCATATAGTTCTCCCACTTGTAGTTATTTCTCGACGGAGTCTTAGAAACTTGATGGCGGAAGATCTGGGGTGGCCTTCTCCCTCAAGAGAAAGGAAAATCATGTTTACATGGAATAGCTTGCCAAAGAAGCCAATTGATATGGTGGTGTATTGTTGGGCCTCAAACATTCTAATTTTTCCACCATATAATATCACTATTCATAACCCAAATTCCTATATTTTTAACTCATCTCACACCATAATTCCACAACTTTCCACCAATTCATATCTTACACTTTCTGGTTGATTATCATTAATCTTCTTAAATTTTCAATGATTAGAGATGCATTTTCTATGATTTGCTAATGATGGTTTTTCCAAGTTCATTTACTACAGGGATCCATTTTCGAAATTTTTTGTAATTCAATTAAACTAGTTTCTATAGGCTAAGTACATAATGGTTGTAGATTAAAATCTCATTTTGTGATCAAATGAAGAAGAATATTAGTATTCTGAAACAAGGGCTTTGTTTAAAGTACCCTCATTCTGATAACCCAAAAATTGGTTTTCAAAATTCATTATCACGAAGAAGTTATGGTCAGTGAAATTATTAAGAACATAATCAAGTACAGAAAGTATGGGTTAACTACGGGAATTCTGGGTTTGATGGTTTCAGATTAGCCATGAGTCTGACAATTCAGTTACAATATGGGTGAAATAATTCTAAATATCAGTTGGCTTAACTTAGTTTAGATTCCAAATATTTTTACTCTCCTTAGTCAATCAATTGTGACTATTTTAGTTTGCATGAATTCTTTAGAAGGTCCAATGATTTTTATGTAAAGTTACTCACACACACATGTAGATGGGCATAAGTAGATATATCTTGAGGATGAGCTAGAAATTGTGGAATGACATTTGATGATGGTCTGTTAAGATTGAATTCTTAAATTGATGTTCTACTAAAGTTTTTAATATAATTATTGTCTTGATGTTTACTCTTATTTGAGTGTTATGTCTCTTTAATCAACAAGTACTGAATTAGATTGGGTTTTTTCTACACTGTGTCAAGGGCCCACCTCAAACCTAAAATAGAGCCTTGAGACCATTGTATATTGTAGGAAGCTTGTTTACTATAATTCATAGATTTACATTTCATTTCCAGGTTGTTTGCTAAATAGGTCTCTAGTTTCTTGTATTCCATTATGTACTTAAGTTACTTGCTCTATTTTTCTTGAATCAGGAAAGGAATAACGAGTGTAGTGTCCCTAAGCCTTTTCGAATGGAGGAACAATGGTGATAAATATTTCATGTGCATGAATGATTTCGTAATTACATTTCTACAACCATGAATACTTAAAAGGATAGTTTCCAATTGAAAACAAATTTTGAAAGAGGAATCATGACTATGTTTTGAACTTAATATTTTGATTTGAATCAGATTTTGTCATTATTATTTAACATCATGTGCGTTTATCAATAACAAAAATATGTTTTATCATTGTGCTTTGCATGTAATATCTAGAAACAGTAGAGGTACAATGTTATTCATTGATGGCACCCATGTGTTAATATCTTAGGATTTGTGTGGTTTTTATAGCATAGTTATGAGATTCATTTGAACTATAGGGTAATCGTTATTTAGATCATAGGTTATTGCTCTTTTCCATAGGAATCTATTTGCATAGAATAAACTGTCTGAGTTTATTTATAATTGTTTTGAATTAGAAATAAAACTTTATCTTTTGAAGTATTTTGAATTCAAGTATGTTGAATCAGATAGCATAGAAT
This sequence comes from Pinus taeda, assembly GCA_000404065.3. Classification (NCBI taxonomy): domain Eukaryota; kingdom Viridiplantae; phylum Streptophyta; class Pinopsida; order Pinales; family Pinaceae; genus Pinus; species Pinus taeda. The sequence goes on along the minus strand of APFE031561453.1, from coordinate 59,930 downwards.
AATTGATTTGAGTTGTCATTTAGTTTCTTCTCATGTCTTCTGAAATTGAATGTGTGAACTAGATAGAATAGAAGAATCAATTTCAGCTACCATTGAGCTTCCTTTGATTTATAGTCTCACAAGAATTAGCTTGTGAAATGTTTTTGAATCAAGCTACTATTAGTTTTGTTTGAAAACATAAGCAGTGATAGATATCAATTTTTTATGAATGATTTCTTGTGCTAAATAATTCATAGTTATAATAGAATAGTGATTTGAGTTTTGAATGAGATAGATTAGATTACAGTAAAATGTGTCTCTTCACTTCAACTTTTCTGGATGAGATCATTAGATATAGGAATTGGTTATTTCATACTTCAATTTTTACATCATGATGTTAGTTTAGGCTAGATGCTCTAATTCTGCATTACTTGCACTTGTGCCTTGAAGCTTAAGAGTCCCAGAATGATAATTTAATGTTGGAAATATAACACATATAATTTCCCCAACATTTTTGTCTCCATTTCCGGGGAGGTACTAAAGGGATTAGAGCGTAGTTTCTTTCAGAAGTTTTATGTGTGATCTTAGTTGGAGAGAAACTAGAGGGCGGAGAAGATGATAAGATGAGAGTGAAGAGGCATGCATCCACTATGGTGGGGTCACTCTAAAGTCTAGTTTTCCAAGTAAGAAATGATTAAAATTTAGAGAGCCTTATTGCAATTAGTAGTTTTAATTCATTTAGATTAAAATTTCAAGCTCTTTAAAGATAAAAAAAATTGGGGTATTGTAAGAAACCCTGTCTAATGATTCATGTTGCAAGACAGGAATCATCATCCAATAGGAGAAATTCAAGAATAATTGAGAGCTTTAAGAATGTCCCTTGAAGTACTTTATAAAATCCTAGCAATAGCCAGGATATCTATGTCTTAGGAAGAGTTCATCTTAACAACATTCAAGAAACTATCTATGTATCGACATCGAGGAAAGGACTTGGAGGTATCCCTTGATTCCTCTTGCCTATCTATCAAGGAGATCGAGAAATCGTGTACCAAATACATTTAGGAGCATTGTGTAGAACTTGATATCAAGGAACTTTCACCGTGCCCATCATCGAGCCTTGTATGCATTCTAGAGACCAATTATCCAAGTTTTCCTGGCACGACCAAGGAGGACTTTTAGAGTGGTCCAAATGAAGAAATTCCCCAATACCATCAAGGTTACATTGAGGATTAGTTCCCTATCATAATCCAATCAAAGTATCACTCTCATCTTTAAATATGATTTGTATCACATCTTTCAAAAATGTTGATTTTGCATGTTCATGTACATTCTAAAGTTTATATGTTAAATCTCATCATGAATATATATGTGTATGTCATCTACACATGGATTCATTAGAAACACTATTTTTCTTGAAAGAGGACATCTCTTCTCTAGTAGATTAAGAAAGTTAGTAGTGTAATAAATAAATAAATGAAAATAGTAAAGGAAAAAATAAGTCCTTTTGCGAAAGCCAACTTGTTTAGCACAACTAGACAGGGACTTTGGTTGAAGACTAAGTACCTGGTCGACAAAGTTCCTAATAAAGTTTGTATTTCTTTATGATTTCTTCAAATCATTTATGTTTCAGGTAATTATGTTTATACTCGAGTTGGTTGATGTGGGATCCCTTAAGGCCCACTTACCAACAAGCCTTGTCCCATTAACATGAACACATTATATGGGATGAAGGTTAGGGTTAGATAAGGTGCCTAGGAGATTTCATGCCTTAATGGAATGTATCATTGTCATCTACTAAGGAAATACATCAATGTTTCTTGGTGGATGAATTTTGTAGTCCATTCATCTTTGACAAATACATTCATGGGTAGTAGAATGTACCTAGTTCCTCGATTCCCATTGAACTCAAAGGTGGGATGTCTCACATTGGTTAACAACCTCCTCAATGGTCAATAATCCAATGATTCTTGCTTATGTTTGACATCAACACCATTTATTCACATATGCAAGATTGCAAATCAGTGTGTAGCAGTTGAAGGCTGTATGGTTTGATGATCTCATCATAGATTTGTAGTAGTTTAGATCTTTGTATCAACATTTCCATTTTCATTTATAGTAGTATATTCATTTCAATAAAGGCTGCCATATGGTAGCATGGCCATTCATTTGCAACAACAATCACCTTTCCTAATTTTTTGGGGACATACAACTCATCAGCATGGGGGAGAAGGGGTCCTTTAACTCATCCTTCAACCCTTTAGTTCATCCTTCAACCCTTCAGTTCATCATTCAAACCTTCAATTATGCTTTAATCGTTAATTCATCCTTCAACCTTCTTTAGTAGATTAGATTAGCAGTCAAATCCACTCGAACCATTCCATCCTCCATTTCATCTTGCAACACCAAGCACATCAATAGTAAAGGTAAAACTTGAGGTAAATTTGGCTTAATATTATCTAATTCATTAGAAGGTTTAATAAAATTAATGATTAGCCACTTCTGAATCGATGCATTTTATCTTTCATAAATCATTACCCTTTTGTTTACCTTGCATTCGCCACTCATAATAAAAAGGTTTATACTCTGCTTACAAGACCATGTTAAAAGAAAATTCTTATGATATATTAATAAATTTGGTCTCTATAGTGTCTTCTCCTCCCATGATAACAAGCATTCTATTTGGAGGATGAAGTCATTAGTGCTATGAAATGATAAATGAAACCACCTATAAGCATTGGCCTTATGATGACAGAGTATGCAAGCATCTATCCACATAATTGCCATCTCCATCACCACCTCATTTCATCCATAATCTTCTCCTCATCCATCCATTTCTTGTCCTCAATTTTCATTACTCAGTAAATTAGTATGCTATGTTAAATGTCAATAGTGCTACTCCACAAGAACCAACGCCTCCAAATATTCAAGCAATGTTGTCCCATAGAGAACCAACATCTACAAAATAATGTCAAGAATATGTTAATGAACAGGGGATTTGTTTGCATGAGGACATGAAAATCCACATGCATGGGGGGGTGTTGGACCTCAAATATGCCCATTGTTTCACCATACAATATCACTATTCATAACCTAAATTCCTATATTTTTAACTCATCTCACACCATAATTCCACAACTTGCCACCAATTCATATCTTGCAATTTGTGGTTGATTATCATTAGTTTTACTCATTTTTCAATGATTACAGATGACTTTTCTATGATTTTCTAATGATCATTTTTCGAAGTCAATTTACTAAAGGGATCCATTGCCAAAATTCTTCATAATTCAATTAAACTAGTTGCTACAGGTTATGTAGAGAATGACCGTAGATTAAAATCTCATTTTATGATCAAATGAATAAGAATATTAGGATTCTGAGACATGGAGTTTGTTCAAAGTAACCTCATTCAAGTAACCCAAAAACTTTTTGTCAAAATTCATTAACACTAAGAAGTTATAGTCAACGAATTCTTAAGTAGAGAATAAAGTACAAAAATTTTGGGTTAAGTACGAGAATTCTAGGTCTGATGGTTTTGGATCAGTCACAATTGGGAAAATTCGGTTACAATCTAGGTGAAATATTCATAAATATTTTAGTTCGCTTAACTTAGTTTAGATTCCAGATATTTTTACTCTCCTTAGTCAATGGGTTGTAACTATTTTAGTTGGCGTGAAGTTTTTAAAAGGTCTAATGATTTTAATGTAAAGTTACTCACACACACATGTATATGGGCATACTGAGATATACACTTAGGATGAGATAGTGATTGTGGCATGAAATTTTATTATGGTTTGTTAAGACTACACTCTTAAACTGATGTTTCACTGAAGTTTTTAATATATTTATTGTCTCGCCTTTTACTCTTATTTGAGTGCTATGTCCCTTTAATTTGCAACTACTAAATTAGATTAGGATTTTTATAGGTTTTGGCAAGGGCACACCATGAACTTGAAACCGAGTACTGTGATCATAGTAGACTATAGGAGGCGTATTTATTTTAATTCATAGATTTACATTTCGTTTCCCTTTTTTTGCTAAATAGATCTCAGGTTTCTATTATTCCATTCCGTACTTAAGTTATTTTATATTTTTCTTGAATATGTAAGGGAATAACAAATGTATTGTGACTAAGCCTTTGTGAATTGAGGAACAATGCTGATCAATATTTCCTATGCATGAATGATTTCATAATTACATTTCTATAGTCATGAATACTTATAAGGACACTTTCCAATTTAAAAGAAATTTCGAAAGAGGAGTAACGATTATGTTTTGAACTTAATCATTTGATTTCAATCAGATTTTTTCCTTATTATTTAAGGTCATGTATGTTTATCAATAAAACAAAGTTCTTGTAGTGTTGTGTTTTGCATGGAATATCCAAAAACAATAGAGGTAGAATGTTATTCATTGATGTAGGTCGTGTGTTAATATCTTAGGGGTTGTGTGGTGTTTGTAGCATAGTTATTAGATTCATTTGAACTGTAGTGTAATCATTATTTGAATAGATCACAAGTTATTTATATTTTTAATAGGAAGATATTTAGTTAGAATAAATTATCTTAGTTTATTTAGGATAGTTTTGAATTAGAAAGAAAGCTCTCGCTTTTGAAGTTGTTTGAATTTGAGTGTGTTGAATTGGATAACATAGAAGAATTGATTTGAGTTGTAATTTATTTTCTTCTCAAGTCTTTCAAAATTGAATGTGTGAACTAGATAGAATAGAAGTATAAACTTGAGTTACCATTAAGTTTCCTTTGATTTATAGTATCTTGAGGATTAGCTTGTGCAATGGTTTTGAATCAGGTTACTCGTAGTTTGTTTTGAAAACATCTGCAGTGATAGCTCTTTGTTTAATTGAATGAGTTCTTGAGTTAAATATGTCATATTTAAAATAGAATAGTGATTTGAGTTTTGAATGAGATAGATTATATTATCGTAAAATAGGTTTCTTGACTTCAGCTTTTTTGGATGAGATCATTAGATATAGGAATTGGGAATCTCATACTTCATTTTGTACTTCGTGATGTTTATTTAGGCTAGATGCTCTAGTACTATGCTACTTGTGCTTGTTCCTCAAATCTTATGAGTCAAAAATTGATAATTTAATGTTGAAATTATAGAACATAATTTCCCCAACACATGGAAAAGATTTTCGAACAGACCAAGTGATATAATGGTGTATGTTTTGCTCCAAACCATAGTTGGATAGGATAGCTGAAGGAGGGGCACCAATGATGCCCTGGATTGGGCTGTGGAGCCCTTATGGTGGAGGCTAGATGATTTTAGCACCTAGGAAACATAAAAGTGTAATGTAAACTTTATAAATGGAAAAAAAATGTACCATCTTTAAACTAATATGCTAGTATGAAACGTATATCCCAACACCAATAATTCAATCCCACTAACCTAAATTTGTGCCCCTGTCCTACTTTACATATTCTATATAGAATCAACCCATATACAAATGATCAACCCAACTTTCCATAGATAAATATGACGATTAATGTAAGAATTAATTATTATAAATATCCAACAAATAAAATGCATCACATTACATATCCATTGACAGATGATAAACATGACAACCCAACCTTCTTGTTTGGAACTTCTAAATTTCACCTGTTTTGCTATAGGTTCCTCACTATTTAAACCTCACACAACAAGTGTCACTAAGCCACTTACATATGTATGGATGATATCTAAATAGTGTTAAAGAGACTAAATTACTATCATCGAATAATCAAATAGAATGATAAATTCTAATTGGAAGACATACGCATGTAATTTTGAATTTTTTATGTTTGAACATAAAAGTACAAAATGAGAAACACCTTTTCAATCACATCATTGATCATGTACTCAGCCTTATTGATTTGCTCCGAGATTCCCATCATCTCCACTTGCCTAGTCAGAGAAGATAGATCAAAATTTGTATCCTTAGTTACTTGTATTTTTGCACCTTATCGATGTTTAAGATACTTAAAAATTTCTCCATATTTCACAATGATAAGGCCACCTTGTAGTAGAAAAATAAATAAAAAAAATTCTTAAGGAATTCTACAAAAGTGAACTCATGCAAAAAAGCAAACCAGTTAGGTTCTATATACGTAATCATATACCTAGCTTGATACCAATGATCCAAACTTAAACAGGAACACAAAACAATACATATATAACCATAAAAATGAATATGCAACATAAATAAAACTTCATTTCATTAATATTATAATTCTAAAATATGCTACAAACAGAATGGAATTAAACTAGAATGGTAGCTTATCTGTGAAAAGTGATGTGTTAGCTACATGCGTTTGAACTGTGTTACAATGAGGCTCAAGGGCCTATTTATTATCGAAAAACAAGAGATAACCCTAAAAAATAATAACCCTAACCCCAAGAGGTGTAATGCCAAGAGGTTTTTGGCCATGTTGGGGTTAGTTTGGAAGCCAACTTTCGAAAGTTGTAACTTGGTCATATTATCTCCATTTGGCGCACATAATACCTTGTTGGAAAGGTCTTTCCAATCACTGTAGTATTTGTGGTAAGCTACTACTTATGGCTATGGGACTATAGTGGATCCAAAAAAAAAAACGTTTTTTAGGGGGTCAAACAGCTACAAAAGTTTAGGACCTGAAAAACAGTTAAAAATAGTAAATGTTGAAATAAACAAGGAAATAGATGAAATCGACTGGTAGCCTAGGTGGAATAGATAGGTGGCCACCAATATCAACCTAGATAAATCAATCACATGGAAAACAATTGTAAATTTCATTTTCTTGCTTTGGCATTGGGAAAATCATTTTTTTGGGCAAATGTTTGAAAACCAAAATATGGCCCTGGTTGCATTGATGAGGCAACATCACCATGTTGCAAATTCCATATAAACAAGGTTTGAGGTTCTTTTATGAGAACATGATATGTGGGTTTCAACTACATGAGTGACATCAAGCTATTGATTCTCCACAAGCAATTCCTGAATCTCTTGATGTGTAATCGCAAGCTTCTCCTCTAACAATGCACAGTTAGGAGCGAGATGTCTTGGTCCTACTCCATAAGGCCAACCCAAATCTAAGCAACAAGTTAAGGGTGTAGTGTAAAAGGACATGGACCCATTAGGACCTCTCATAATAGAGGCATAACCTGTGGACTGCCCTTAACAAACTGCGTCGGTAGAGGACTTCTTCCAGCCATTATGAAATTTTGAAATAGCCTCTTTCAAGATTGAATAGATTAGACTAATTCTTATATGAAATATTTTAAAATCTATAAATATCTTAAGTATCCAACATCATTAAATTAATTTTCTCTCTAAATTCTATTTAGATCAACTTAAATTTGTTGAAAATAGCAACAAGAAATGTTAAAAAGAAAATCCAAAAATTCCAATTTAATTTGCCCTTGAATTGAATTGTGGATTAAAATTGTAATTCTTTTCTCATAGCAACTTGTAATAGTTAACTAAGTTAAGTGGACTTAGTTAACTTATTAATTTTTAGTTCAAATTCTATGTGAAGTCATGTAAGGGTGATCCCTAAATTTTAGGGGCCCAATATTAGTTAATTATGAACTGTAATTAGTTAACTCATTTTACTTAGTTAAGTCTAGTTAAATTAGTTCCAAACTGTTTGAGTAACTAATAGTGAGTTAATAGTTAGTTGGTGCACTAATTCACTCAATTAGTTCTACTTCAGTTAACTGAAGATTCCCTCATCAGAAACTCATGCATATCGATTCTGAAAAAGACCTAATTGAGACTGGAGTGTAGGGACAGTGCACTATTTGTTGTATAATTTTATGAGTTGTACAGATGGTGCATGGAATTAGAGAAGGACCTAGTTTTGGATCGCGCAGTTATGGATGAGGAAGTTCCCTTTAAATATAGTCTAATTATCTCAGGAATTGTGCAAAGAATTAGAAGCTTGGAGGCTTCGAAAATTGGCTATGTATTAGCCAGAGGAAGTCATCAGGCAGAGGATAGGAAATACTTGTGCAGGTTAAGCTTGAGGTTGAGCAGAGAATATTTTAGTCATCCAATTTGTTTGACCAAGGGTGCAAGGAATTAGTGACTTGAACATTTAGGGAGTTGGGTAAGTGTTTCCGAAGAGTTTTCTTGTTGGTTGGAGATTTATTTTACTAAGTGTTGGGATTGTTATTTTGAGAACAAGCATTGTAATCTCATCTAGGATTTTTGATTAATGCAATACAGATGGTGGGGTTTTGAGCTATGGCTTTCCCTGGATACTTATTGTGTTATGTGCCATTGATTTGTCTTCCTCTTGTCAATTGTTGTTTTTGTCGATCTTTATGGGAATCCACTGTAAAGAGTAGAAGTAGATTCTTGTCTCTTGCTTTAGTACATTGTATGAGCTTGTGAATCTACAAGAAAATTCTACAAGATGGAAGGTCCTTTAGACTAAGTAGGTTACAAAGAATGTTTAAAGAAATGTAGTAAACAAACAAAAAATTATGTAGAGTGTGGAACCCAACCAGCGATGAGGAAATAGAGGAACAAACAATTATTACTAACGTAATACAATGTCCCAAACAACCAAATTTCACTTGATCAAAAAATAATAATTGTAGTAATTGGCAAAGAAAAACTTGATAGGAATTTTTGTAAAGTGCTTCATCTATAAACAGGGGACATTACATTGCCCTAAATATCACAAGCATATTGGAAGAAGCTCATTTGTGGCTCATATTTTAGAAAACCACTGACATGAATCATTTTCATCCTACTGAATTGATGAATAAAAGGTGATGCTCTGATGTCAAGGACACTTGATATGTGCACATGGCCCCAAAATCTTATCCAAGATCCTCGGAGTTACTAAAGAGAGTTTACTGGCTTGGTATGCCACCATATATGGCACTAACAATGTTCAACATTGGGAAATGGCAATAAAAGAGATTGCCAAGAAAATAGAAAATAACATCCAATAAAATATTTGTAGCAACAAATAGTGACATTCAATGCACTAAAAATTTAAGGACAAAAAATATATTAGGGTCTATTTCTATTTGAATTAATAAAGACCCAAGATCAACTATCTTCTCTCAAAAAACTTGAAGGTCTCATGAGGGTTTACAACACATGCAACCCACAAAATGAATAACTTAAACATATATGTAACATGTACACACCTTTTCATACTTGCCAGGCTAAACATGAGTTGAGAGATACAATGCATGCCCCTGCTTCCAAGATGTAGTTATAAAAGTGGGATCCAATTGTCTAGAAATGTCTACAAACACTTGAAGACACATGATCACCCTACTAACAACCTAATATTTCCCGCTGATCAGTTTTCCTTATATTAGACCATTCGTTGAACAAAATTACTTTCTAGCTGCACAAATGAAAGCATGTTAGTGTGGCAGAGGGTTGCAGCCACATGCATAACCCATCCTCTTTGATGTTGTGGTCGAGATTTCCTCATTATGTGCATGTGACCGCAAAATCAGTTCTAGAATTTAAGGGCCAACATTCAAGCTATTGCCAATAATTTTCCAAAACTCTGTCAATATTATGTACAAGTATTCATACTTTGTCCCTAAGCTTTGTTCTTGCTCAAGCTTTCCTGGTACAAGTTAAGTATTTTTACAAACATTTGTGACCAAGGTTCATGTAGGTTTCAATGCATATTATATTCACTATTTCATTAGTTTTGTTAGAAATTCATCAACGAGGTTTAATTCCCTCTCATACTAGCTCCATAAAACACAGATTAGCATACACATCCATTCAAAACAACCAAGAGCTTATCAACCGTGAGAAAGATCAATAATAGGAGCACTTCATATAATAAGAAATATACCATGCACACAACAATAATTTGACTAGAACGAAGCCATGAGAAACCTGTCACATAATAAACACATTATTGGCATAAAATTTAGACATTAGAGACCCAGGGTTTAGCCTTAGGTTGCCAACAATTTTTTTTCATTGTCTAGCTTATCGCTGACATTTTCACTCCTATTTGGGAAAAAGGAGCATCTCACCCAAGGCATTCTAGAATAGTGGGTGATAAGTGATATAGAATGATGGTGAAGAAGTCTTAAGCATTATATTATGAATTTATTATAAACATTCTGTAAACCAATGTAACAAAGTTGACATGTAGATTAAACATTCATAACTAAGACAGTAAAATAATGATGCATCTATAAATAATTTTTTTAAAGGGACACATATTCCTCAACCATCAAGTCATATTTAATTCCCATAACAACTCCTTGATTCATTAGCCAAGATAAATACACACACAAAGACTTGTGCATGCTCAAAATCTCTTAATACTATGGGCTACATTAAATTGCAAGATCAGAACAAAACTTTAGAGAGAGAAAATAATTTGACTGCAATGAGCTTTTCCATGACACTATGCCACCATAACTCTATTTCCTCAACAACTAATTATTTCCGTTAGAAGAAACTTGACATATTCATCTTTGGTCCTTTTCATAAATCACACTCACTTGATCTGGTCTAATAAACATGTAGTGTCCTTGATCCCAATATCAATCGGGTCTACTTTGATAGGTTTTGGTGATTTTCTCCTTATCAACATTGATAATTTTAAAACGTGGCACACACTCTCTTATTTCCTAGCTTCTCGAGTTCCAATATATCCACCTTTTAAATTTTCTACCACTTCCTTATTTCTAGTGGCTGATTCCATCAAATCTAGCCATTTGTTGTCTATAACTACTTTTCAACCATATACTCCAAAACATATTTCAAAAAACAAAGGACCTAATAGGCCCCAACAACAAACTATTGACACAACATTGAGTCAATTTGCAGTTGGTGCATCTGATCTTGTTTGGGGTTGCATTTATTCGCCTACTGCTTCACCTATTTGTGTTTTCAATTCAACTTCAATGAAAGACCCAACTTTGGAACATCACATAGCACACTGTCCTTGAAATTGGTACACACATTAAGAACAATCTTCCAAGTATAAAAATGGTGGTGATTCTATCAATGAATTGCTTAGTAGCCTCTGCAGTAGGGTCAATAGGTTGATATTGAAAGACTTCCTATAATTGGGCATCATCTATGGAATTTAATGCCCAGGAGGTGACAAAGTGATTTTGCGCAACTAGTTGAAGGTACCTTAAGATGTGCTAGGTAGTTTTGATTGTTCTTCTATCTGGTGGACCTGGGAATCCAATGTATCAACCTGTCTAAGGAGAATTTTCTGCTCATCCAAATATAGAGTCTACATCACCTGATCAAAGAGCTTCTTCACAGTCTCTTGGAGTAGGTACACAAACTAATCCTTATTTGCGAGAACAACACTCTAGTTTTAAGATTGACTAAAAATTTTCTAGGAATAAGCCATGACTTGCTAGAGATAATCTCGATTTGTGTAAATTTCCCAAGTAATGTGTTCCTGATACTGCAGGTGTTTATAGGAAAACTAGTGTCCATTCAGAGCTGCTAGTCCCACTAAGATGGGTAGCTATCTTAGAAACAAAAGATTTAAAGTTACTTGTGTTTTCCTTTATGAGAGATAGATGAGAGAGAAGTAGAGAGTACCAACCTTAGTCTTTCACTTGGCTCCTTACTTGTTTCCTCTCTCCTTTGATAGAGCTTTCACCACTCATTTCCCACTTGTCCCGCTTTAGAGAACACCTGTAGAGTCAAAGTAGAAAAATACCATCAAAGCATAGACATATATAACCATAAACAATATAGGATGAGATGTACATTAACCATACTCGTGCATAAACAAATACAAGATTCAGAGATATACAAGCATATGGACGAAAACTCAAATAGCTTTATTGATAGAAGTAGTAGAAGAGAGAATTACAACCCAGTTGTCTGATCCAGTGCCATCCTCCCAACATGAAAGCCCTTTTCACCTCATGAAAAGACAATACCACCCAACAATACAATGGTTTAAAGAGAAACCAACAACACTTCCTTACAAAATACAAAATTCCAGCCTCTAGATCTCTAGGATGAGGGATCCATATATAGGTATTTGTAGGGGGGTGAGTCGACTTATAGGATTTTGATTAGTGTCATTTCTCTTATAGTTCATGGTTCCACTTGGAGATTTCATGATCTATTACTCATCCCTGGGCGAATTTACAGAGGTAAGTTTCAAATGAGCAGTTTCTAGAAGATTCTCTTGGTTTCGACCTAGAAAACTGCCTCTGTCATTTGTCTATTCTTTCTCATCGAACCCTATAGAATGGATTTTCAGTATGCATCTCACCCTCTATGTATAACAGGTGTTATGCATCATACCCTTATCATGCAGCAGTCTATATGGTCTAGTTTTGACCAGTTCTAAGCAGTTTTTCAGGGAGAACTTCTGGGAAATGATGTAATCAGTTGACTTTGTTCCTTTAGGGTATGAAACAACACTTTTAGGAATTTAGAAGCCCTTGTTTTATGGACATATGTTATTGGGGTTGTAGTGCCCAAATATGTCTATAATAGTTGCCCCCTAAAGCATGAGGTCGTAAATCTTCTGATGTCAGGTGAAATGCTCTATCACGAGGATTCGAGGTTTTTCAAACTGGAAGGTGACCTGTAATAAGATACAATACAATACATTATCTTCATAATATTTTCATGATCTAGTTGAGGTGGTCATTCCCATGCTTGGCTTTATAAATTCATTATCATGTACATAGGATAGAGAATCGTCTATGTGGCAAACTGTTGATTCTGGTAGAGCCATCATCCCTTAGGATGATTATCTGTGCAACTATGGAGTACACTTGATGTCATTATTTTCCTGAATATATCGCAACCCATATGGATGAAACTAGATCTAGGGTCTTCAAACACGTTCAATCTTTGCCCGAAGTACAAGTTGATCCATGTGAAAAGATGTTTTGATGTCAAAAATGGAAAGAGATCACCTGATTACCAGCCAATGATCTAAGTTATTAACAAGCCCGAGAGGAATCACTGTTAATGATAATGACGGTCAAGGTATTGGAGTACAATTCACATGGTGTGAATACATGAGTTGATGTCGAACACCACGCAAAATATTTTGGTCGAAGGCCATTGATGTAAACCTATCATCGGAAGTGAGAAACTTGCCTTTGAGGCATGCAAGCTTCAAAGTACTGAAAGGGTTGTTCCTAAGCCAATTTCTTGGATAATGAGCTGATGTCAACAATAAGTGACCCGTTGTAGGAGGGCCTTCATGAATCCCACATCTATGACATGAAACGGAGCAAATGATTTTGTGGAGGTGAAAACAATATGATCATACAAGGTTCAGGGTGGAGGTCATGAGAAATGGAGCTTGAAGGTATTGCAGCGGATGGGGCATTAGTTAGGTTGGTGAATTCTCTGAACGACTTCTCTTGAAGATATCGGTGACACTGAAATGGATTGGTAGCGTTTACCCTAAAAATGGATGGTATGGAGGACCAATGGTGATATGACCAGTGAATGGAGTAATCCAACCCGACTCAATCGTGGTGACGGAGTGAAAGTGTCATGTTTAAGAGCGACCTGCTACCAATAAAGTTCTTCAAGTTTTCTTCCCAATTTTTCCGTAATCATTTCTAACCAGTACCTCTTTATTTGTTTCAAGCTTGAGGAGGATTAAATATGCTTTTTCTACAGTTTGTCCTTTAGGGAAACCTGTCGCTATGGTTTAGCGAGCCTAGTGGTAGTGAAACTCGCTCTTGTCCATATGGACATGTTTGTTGGTATTGTTTTAATTAGTTTAATGACAAAGATAACTCAGTCCTTTCAGTTTTAGAGAGTCTGAAAAAGAGAGGGAAAGGAAACTCCAATAATCCTTTTTCATAGTATAATCCCTTAAGTTTGAAAAAATTTAAAATAATACGAAAGGGATGACTTTTCCAATCACTTTAATGAGACGAAAAAGACAAGTGGTCGATATTTTTGTGTAATGATCCCTGAGGTCCAAAAAAATTAAAATATAGAGGAGGGATGACACTTCCAATTAGTTTAACGAGATGGAGAGGCCAATTAATCGACCATCTTTTTATATTTTATGAGTCTAAAAAGATCTTAAAACATACTCATTTTTGAGGAACGAGTGGTATTTTCAGGTAGTAGTTGGTTCGAGGTAAGGTTTGGAATGTTTCAATCATGACAGTGTAAAGAAGGTGGCTAACAGAATCACTCATCGCAGTTGTTCCTCAAAAGGGTAAACAATCAAGTCGAGGCATATGATCGGCTCAAAAGTGGAGGTGATGGTAAGAACATGACCAAGGCTCAAAAGTTGATAGCAATGCAATCATAAAGGTTATTTACTAAAATATGGGTTCACTTTTTAATGAGCTTAAACCCTAGGGAAACATATGCTCATTGCTAGGTTTATTTTTTAATGAGCTTGAACTTCATGTAAACCTACTCATTCCAGTTGTATAATAAGGATGTCTCTCATTGGTAGGTTCACTTTTTAGGGAGCTTGCCCCATGCCAAAATTTTCTCCAGGCCTTTTGTATGCAAGCTAGGAACGATCAACTACTATCCTAGGGGTTAAAGAAATACTAAGGTTAGGTAGGATAGCTTCATGACAGGAAACATTTCCTTTACTTTGCAGGTGTCATCGGCCCTTGCAAAGCTGAACGGTTGACCAAACCAATCACCTAACTTAAGCAGTTGAAGTTAGTAAAAACTATGGGTTTAGAGTTACATTGCTTACTTTTCACTTGCATAAAAAACGTTTACATGCCCTGAGGTATAAAGAAAAATAGAGTTTCTAGATTACCATATGGAAGTTCTTGCATTTGCAAGATTGTTTTGTCTATGTAGCAGCCAAAACACTTCTTTGGCTTTTTCCATCGAAATAGACAAAGGTGAAAGGGTTGAATCCACTTCGAATCACATAACCTTCAATAAGGGAATCCTTTTCTAGACTGATCCCATTTTCCTAAACGGACGGGTGTGTCAGATAGTTCAGATATCCTATGCGGAAACATATTTTATATCTAGGGTTTTCCGGCAGTAGCAAGCCAGGGTGCGTGCCCCCTGAGTTTAGTCACGTTCACTGAATCACTCCCGATCATCATGTGGATGGACTGGAGGTTCATGAGACATTCCTTGTGCAAAAAGACCAGTTAGGGATGGAATTTGACTAGTAGCCGTGTTTGAACCAGGGAATGAAAGTTGGTCAATGAGCTAGACCTTTTTGCCTTCATACAGGAAACACATTACTCGAAAAAGTGAGGGAAAAATAGCTCCCATGCTATAAATGTAGTCACACCCAAGAAGAAGATTGTAATATAGAGGGCCTTGGACTACCATCACATTTAGATGAACGGTCTTCCTTCTCAAAGTTATAGGCAAATTTGGAAGGATCCCTAACGGTCGACTGGTTCCTTTATTGAAGCCTGACAGATTTTAAATCTCAGGCAGAAATGATGGTGAACCAAGTTGTTTCCAAGTATTTGAGGAAAGGATACTCATGGAAGCCCATTCATCTATTATAGTGCCAGCCATGATCATTCTATAAGCTTGTACTATGATCCAGAATGGCACATTAGATGGTATGCAGGGCCTCACTAGTGGATTCCAATCAAAGGAAATGACTAGATTTCTTGGAGGGGGGACTAAATAAATGACTGGATGAATCTCTGATGAACTTCCTTCCTGTGGTAAAGGAACAGGTAGATTGCCCCCATGTTCATTGAAATTTGTGTTAACAAAAAGAATTTGAATAGTGTCGTTCTCATTCTCTTTGGGGACTGTATCATCTGAAGGATAACCCTCTGAAGGCAAGATTGGGTTGACTACTGTCTTGACCTGTTGACTTTGGTCCGGTGTAGACTCATAGGTTTTATCTTCAATGATATGCATTTTGATCGACAATAGAGGTGTGTTAGTTAGATTTTCAACTAGCAATGGACTTGGCAAGAGCTTCTTGTATCCAGGAAGAAGTCGCTGCAGTGAAGTAGGACGATTATCCAAGACTCTTTTAGCTTCGTCCAGGAAAGGAGAACGGTGGAGGGCATGATCGCCTTCGCACAACCTACAAGGAAATTTAGATCTTTCTTTCTGTCCATTGACTTCATTTTCACTAGTTGATGGTGTACTCTCAACATGATCGACAGAGGTTGAAGACACTGGATTGTGTAAACAGGGAGACTGGTCCCTTGAGATCTGTGGGATGCAAGGACAATCTCGATGATAGTTGTCCCCTTTGCAAATGACACATGGAGATTTAGGTTTGGATGGTGTAGTGTGTGGATTTTCTCCAAATGATGTATAGTTTCCCCCTTTTTCCATTGGCTTCTTCTTCTTCTTCTCCTTCCATTTCTTCTTCTTCTCAACAACTTGGTTTTTAGTGTTACTAGTTTCACCAAGTGAAGAGGAAGAAGGAGAGGGAGAAACAAATGAAGTAGAAGGTGGGGGAACCATTCCAGTATCATATGGTTACTGATTTGATTGCTCAGGAATTATGGTGTTTTGAATGATAGAGGTTGAGAAAATCCATACTGGTAGGCCAATTTTCAATCCTCGAAGGGACAATGTAGCCATGTAAGGGGCACCAATATCTCCCCAAGAAGACAAAGGACTAGGATTTCCCCCAAGGGGAAATCCTTGATTGGTGGACTCCATTTTCTTAACTTAAGACCAATGAGGGAATATTGATGTTATTCTGATTAAAATAAATTTTATGACGCTTTAACACAACTTGCTTTTTCAATTTTCAAGAGTCAAGAAAAAGCTGAAGATGACTCTAGTCACCTTTGACTTTTAATGAGCCTGAAGTGACAAGTTCTCAGATGGAACGTTTCTTTTAAGGAATCTGAAAAGGAATGAAAGTCACTACTCTGGAGGTCTAGATAGAGGGATTACCAAACCAATCACAAAACTGCAATATACTTTTAGTATGGTAGTCAATCTTCCTGAATGCTGTGTTCAGTTTATTGCGATTGATAGGGTGGTAGACATTTATTCCTAAGGATAAAGGATATAGCTTCTTGTGGTCTCCCAATATATACATGAGAGTACGTGGGAGCACAAGTCCATACTGGCACTTGTTGTATCAAAGAGGAGGAATCACCCAACCTACGACGAAAATGATAGTTACCAGGCTTGATGACGTCAGAATACATCTCTAGCCTAGACTTCTAGATGTTGTGCATTAGGTTCCAAAGCATTTTTATGTTAATTGAGGTTTATTTTATAGCTGATATTTCTTAAGAAGTTTGTCTTTTAAGGCTCACCACGTGATGTAGATGTACAATTCCTAAATGTGCAATGTAAGATAAAAAACAGTTGTTTATTTTCTTTTAGCAATGAAAATCCTAGCTACTAAGGAAACAAGAGTAAAATTCTTTCAACATAGAGCAGAGAGCACACACTAAATGCACTTTTCCTCAATCAATTTCCGCATGCAGTTTAAATGCAAATGCACATGCATGTATTTATTTTTCAGTTTCCTTAATGTGAGAATGACAAAAATAAAACTAAGTACTAATCTGAACTACTTTTCTTCAAAGCGACACTTTAACAATTTATTTTCAAAAACGAAAGGAAGACTAAGACGACACTTTCAATTTCGAAAGGAAAACTATTTTTGACACTTCAAAGAATTGATAAGTCAAATCAAATACAATGGAAAAAGTGTAATCGACTATCTAAAAGAGGAAGACTTTACGACACTCTTTTTCTTGACTGAAAAAGACAGTTAGAACACTTTCAAATGAAAAGACGAGAGTTCGATTAAGCTACTATTTGAAAAGGAGGACTATAAATGATGAAAAATACATAAAAAACATTCACAATTCCTTATCAATGGATGCTAAATAATGCAAAGGAAGAAGGTTTCAATAGTGATATACTGATCATAGACAACAAAACTACTAAATAGCACTGAAAACAATGAAGAAAAACCCAAAATTTGGAGGCAGAAACAGTCTGACTCAATCATCACACCTATCCTTAAGGGAAACAAGGATGCATCTCACCTGTAGCACATGGGAGGTGCAATGCATCGAGACTTCCAATGAGAGACAGTGCGATGGTCTAGGGACGCGACTAAGCTTGGTTTTTACTCACAATTTGCAGCTAAGTTCAAGGGTTTAGGCTGAGCTTATGATATGCAATAAACACAAAGTATAGGGGCTGATATAATGAGGTTATTGAGCTACCACAAGGGCTCTTAAGATGTTTGCAAGTCAGATGTTCAGTTCATAAACCAACCCAGAGATTGACTGAAGTAGCATTGATCTACTTTGTAGTTGCATAGCAAACGCAGTTCAAAGGCTAGTTGGCTTAACTTCAGGCTCTGTCTATAGTTTATAAAGCAAACAACAAGGAAAAACCAACAAACAAACTATTCACTCCGCAGTGGAGTCACTATTTTGTTTATGGGAAAACTAGTGTCCATTCATAGCTGCTAGTACCACTAAGATGAGTAGCTATCTTAGAAACAAACAATTTAAAGTTAGTTGTGTTTTCTTTTATGAGGGATAGATGAGAGAGAAGTAGAGATTACCAACCTCAGTCTTTTGTTTGGCTCCTTACTTGTTTCCTCTCTCCTTTGATACAGCTTTCACCACTCCTTTCTCACTTGTCCCACTTTAAAGAACAGCTATAGAGTCAAAGAAGCAAAATACCATCGAAGCATAGAGATCTATAACCATTAAAAATATAGGATCAAACGTACATTAACCATAGACATCCATAAAAAAATACAAGATTTAGAGATATACAAGCATATGGAGGAAACCTCAAATAGCTTTATTGGTATAAGTAGTAGAAAAGAGGATTACAACCCATCTATTTAATCCAACACCATCCTCCCAACATGAAAGCCCTCTTCACCTCATGAAAAGACTAGATCACCCAACAATACAATGCTTTATAGAGAAACCAACAACACTTCCTTACAAAATACAAAATTCCAGCCTCTGGATCTCTAGGATGAGGGATCCATATATAGATATTTGCAGGGGGTGAGTCATATTCTAGGATTTTGGTTAGTGTCATTTCTCTGATATTTCTTGGTTCCACTTGGAGATTTCATGATCTCGTACTCATCCCTGGGCAAATTCAGAGAAGCAAGTGTCAAATGAGCAGTTTTTAGAAGATTATATGGGTTTCCACCTAAGAGACTGCCTATGCCATTTGTTTGCTCTCACTCATCACACCCTACAGAAGATATTTTTAGTATGCATTGCACCCTCTATGTCTAACAAGTGAGATGCATCGTACCCTTAGCATGGAGCAGTCTATATGGTCCAAATTTGACCAGTTCTGAGCAACTTTTTAGGGAGAACTTCTAGGAAATGATGTAATAAGTTGACCTTGTTCCTTTAGGGTACGAAACAAAAATTTTAGGGGTTTAGAAGCCCTTGGTTTATGGACATATTTTATTGGGGTTGTAGTGCTCAAATATGTCTATAATAGTAGGGAAGGGTCTAGAATTGCTTGAGAGATTTCCATAACAATACCCTACAATTCTTGATTCATCACAAGAAGTTCCAGGGAGGTATCCTCAACTTATTCACAACATTGGACATGGGAACATAGAAAGAAATCTTCTGGTAGCTGGGAAAAAATTCAACAATGGTGGGCGACATGTTCTGAAACTTAGAGCCCAAATATAAAAAATTCTTCTCCATCTATTATTTATCTTCAAGGAACTGATCCCACTTAGTCGTGACCAAAGAAAGTTGTTGTTTTTGCTACTCACAAGTGGTGGAAATCTCATTATATGTGGAGTCAACAGTAGTGAGGCGGTATTCTAACTAATTTTCATAATTTTGGATGAATTGGAACAATTGTGACATCAATCAATTTTGGAGATCATCAGTAGAAAGAGTATTTGATGGTGGGAATCGAGCTTGTAGGGGTTGTGCACTGGAAACTAACTTTTCTGAGTGGCCTTGGGGTGAGGATTCTTGGTCGTCACTCTATTCCTCCTAAAAATCCATGAAAATTTGGGCAAGAGCTAGACCCTGTAGCAATGGAAAAATATCCTATCATTCGGAAACCAAGGAAAGAACTTCACAACAATTGACTGGGTCACTAGTGAAGGTGGCAACTTGTTCATTAGAAAGAACTGGAGTAGGTTTTGGTGATGGATAGGTGGTGATGAAATGTGGTGTTTTATAAATTCTTCCACTAGGGTCTAGGTTGGGGTATAAGTTTCAGTCAAGATAATAGGGTTGACTAAAAGAGATTTAATTTCCATGTCAGTAACATCGACAAGGGGAGTATCAATAGTAAGTCGGTCAGAGATGGCTACATTTGAAGTAGTGTAGGGTGATTAATTAAGAGAGTGAGGAGTAGAGGGGGTTTGATTTTGTTAAGTGATGGGAGTGGATTCATAGGTCTCAAGAGCACCTTCACCAGTAATATCATTGATACTAGAGGACTTAATTTGGTGATGTTGACAGTGGAACCAAGGGGAAAATGTAGCTAGATACATGGACATGGGAAGTGTTTTAACAATGGTAGGCAGAATAAAGGAAATGGGATTAATAAAAGAGATGTGTTTATTAGAATATATCATAGAATCAACCTTACAAATGGTGTTATAAATATATGAGATAGACTTTTGGGTTGTCTTCAATAATGGCTGGAGGTCTCATTCAAAATTTGTTGCACATTCCTTGGAGGATGATATATTTTCATATTTAGTACCATGCGACATCATTTCCTAGAAAGAATATATGCATTCACCCTCTGACAGCATAGCTTGGACCCCTAGCCATGAAATTACTTCTGAATGGAATGATTCTCCATTCAGGTAGAAAGGAAATTTCTCCATAAAGTAGGTTAGTGGATTTAGAATGTGAGGGTGGACATAATAGTTGTTGTGGCAGATACCAAACCATATATGGAGATAATATTTGTTCAACAAAGGAAGTGGCACCCTAGATATATGGGATGTGATATTGACCATGTTATTGTAATATGTTTCAAATTCTTGGTCATTATACTCCTTATTAGTTGAATCAGTAGTAGTTCTATAGGGGGCATATGCATAAGCGCAGGGCTCACAATCTGAAAATTTAGTAAGGTACCTAGCTTGTGGGGCACACCATTTCATCATTTCTAATGGGATCACCAAATAGCTGAGAATGAAGCATGTAGCATGCTTTTGAACATCCTCACACACCTCAAAGAGATAATTCAATAGGAAGTTGGGCAAATTGAGTTGTTCACCATTGTTACAGACCTTTGTGACAAATATGGTGTCAAATGAAAATTCCTATTTTTTGTAATTCCACATTATTTTACCTACAATGATATGTCATAAAATATGATTTTTTCATTATATATCAAATAAATCACTTCTCCATGCCCTTTTCGTTGGGTACCATATTTTGCATATAATTTATTATCTCTTGTTTTCTAGTCTCGCTTTGAAATGTTATGAAAATATGTAGAAACATCCTCACCATAGGGAAATAAGCTTGTAAGACTGCAAATATCATCAACATGAATCAGTTATTCCTTACCTAGCCACATGGAAACCCCATGAAGTATGGAAATCATAAACTTGGCACAACGCATCACTTCATTGGTAGTACCAAACACCTACAGGTTGTGTAGTATCACGAGGGTCGATAGCTTCAGAGGCTAGATGTATTTTTTAATCATTTGGGATGCTTGGCAGCTTGGGTATGAATTGGGATGCATAAAGACATCAAAACTAAGTACATGAAAGAGAACATGGTTAGACAAATCATTATCGATTAGGGATACTTAATCATATTTAACCAGAAGGTAATCAGTGGTTTCGATATGAGGATCAAAAGGAAACAAGGAAACTAGAAGATTTATAGAATGACCCATTGAGTACAAATGGTAGGTGTAAACAAAGTGAATGGGGAGTCAACAATGAGGTGGAGACACATACACAGAAGAAAAACGAGCTATGATGGAAACTCAATGAAAACATAAGTGAAACTATAATGACATGATAGGAGGCTAGGGCTATATAACACATATAGCAAGACTTCAAAAATATTAGAGCATTACTCGATACAAGCATTACTTAACCAAATCAATGTGAATCCAAAAATCAACATAAATATCAATAAAAAGTCTCGACTTGCATAGAATATTTAAATTTCGAAGTAATAAAAATGTGTTTTTAACCAAATCAATGTGAATCCAAAAATCAACGTAAATGTCAATAAAAAGTCTCGACTTGCATAGAATATTTAAATTTCGAAGTAATAAAAATGTGTTATTAACTAAATTATATATAAAAACATTACAAATTGCAAAAGGAAAATGTAATGTGAAATAAAAGGTTTAATGACGAAAAAGACACATATTTATGGATGAAAATTTGACAGAATAGACACAATGACACCTCCCTAAACATAATGAGTTGTGTTTGGTCGCAGCTAAGAAGAAAATAATTTATTCACGCAACCGAACACAAACATACTCTTACTAAAACTTGAAAAACTAAATTAACTCTAAACCTAATGTTAGGCCCCTATACTACTAGTGTAACCCCTTATTATTATTAGTACAACCCTCTTATTATATTGATGTACCCATGTAGTGCCCATATTGTTACTATTGTGCCCCATAGAAGCCGACTATTGTTATTATTGTGCCCTTAACATTATCATTGGTTATGTAGGCTCTGATTATATAATGACCCCTTAGACTCCTATATAATAGAAAGAGGTCTTTCATTTGTATCATCCAAGAATTGTTCATTTATGTAATGTAAAGGAGGTTTCCCCCTCGAAGAGGCTGAATTCTAGGGCGTTGATCTATCTTTTCTATCTTTCTTGAAGCTGGTTTCATAACATTTGGTATCAGAGCTTTGGATTCTAGGGTTTCGCTGCTCCAATCAGGTCATCGTGGCATTTTCACAATAAATTTTTTCTGCGATATTTCCGAAGCTAAAAACAAAAACCATTTGAGAAGACATCGCGCTGAATCTCTGGTCCGAATTTCAGAGCTTTTTGCGCTATAGTTTCGGAGATATGATTTGAGGAACTTGGTCCTTTTGTAAAATCCTGAATTACATTCAAAACAAGTGACCTGGGGAAAATTGTCATAACTTTCTCTCTGAGCATCAGATTGAAATTTCATAGGAAGGTACAGAAAGATGACAGACTTTACTTTCTTGTATATATTTTTTAGAGCCAAAGGTCGAAACAGGGACACGTGGCATGTCGTACAAGTTCGCTCTACTGAATTAGTCTATAATCAGGTCACTGTGGGAGATGTACCATAACTCTTCATTGGAGAATCGAATTGGGGTAAGACTGGTGGCATTGGAAAGAGGATATAGAGGACTACTACAGGTTGTAGTTTCAGAACTTAAAGATCTGAAAGAACATAGCTACAGTCGTTTCAAGATCTAGCTCCTAAAATCAAGAAAAAGCAAGATGAGGAAGTTTGATGGCAAGGATCTGGTAAATTGGATACGTCAGATGGAGCAATATTTTGATCTACATGGAGTACCACTATTACAAAAGGTATGTATTGCATCTTCATATTTAGAACCGGATCAGTATTAATGGTATAAAGGGCTTTGTTCTCATAAACGACTTGTTATGTGGTCAATTCTCACAGAGGAAATGATAGCACATTATGAGGATACAAAGAGCAACACCTTCTTTAGAGCGACACCTCAACAATTGGAAAGAGTAAAAGGGCTTTGTGACATACTAGAAAGTAAAATTATGGCAACAATGAATTCTACCCCTCACAACTATGAAGATGGAAGTGTTGTTTCTCCTAGCCTTCCACAACCTACAAGGGTTAGACCACAACAATTGGAAGAAAAAAGAGAAAAAGGGCTCTGTTACAATTGCGATAGCAAATGCACTAAAGGTCATAAGTGTGTTGAGAAGAAATTATTTTACATAGAGTATGAAGAGGAGGAAGAAAAGGATCAAGAAACATCGAAAGAAGAGGATATACACCAGGATCCAACCCCAAAGATAGAAGAAATGAATCATACTATATCTTGTAAAGCATTGGCAGGAATTACCACTCCTCAAACTATCGAGATAGAAGGACATATCAAGAAGAAAAAGGTGCAAGAAGTAAAAGATCACATCAAGAAAGAAGAAATGAATCCAACCATATCTTGTAATTCATTGGTCGAAATTACCACTCCTCAAACTATCAAGATAGAAGGACATATCAAGAAGAAAAATGTTCAAGAAGTGAAAGATCACATCGAGAATCAAGAAATGAATCTTGTAAAGGATTGGAAGAAATTACCACTCAAACTCTAGAGATAGAAGGACATATCAAGAAGAAAAAGGTTCAAGCAGTGAAAGATCACATCGAGCATCAACGACAAGTTCTCCAACTTTTAAAGGATGAAGCCACTTTGGTGCAAAAGCAAATGAAACAACAGGTAGATCAACATCGTAGTCAAAAATGTTTTGATGTAGGTGATTGGGTATTTTTACCGCTACATCTCAAGAAAGATATTTATGAGAAGGAAATGTTGGCAATACTACATGCACTTAAAAAATGGCGACCTTACCGAATGAGAAGACTCTTCAAGGATGAGGATGTGGAAGCATTGTTTTGTGTTATTTCTATTATCCAACAAGATTGGATAAACGAAGCAAGGGATGAATGGAAGAATGGATGAAGAAGTATGGCCACTTATTCAAAAGTTACAAAAGATCCCAATTCAAATAATATTGCCAAGAATTGAAGAGGAAGGAGAAATCATATTGGAACTTGGAGCAGTCACAGAAACAAGAACCCGACAGCTATGAAATCGATCAATTTTAGAGTATATGATCAAGTGGAAGAACTTACCCGCTGAAGATTCCACATGGGAGGACAAGAATTTTATACAAAAGCATCAAGAACTACTCAAGCATTGAGGACAACGCTTTTTGAATGAGAGGGGCATGTTAGGACCCTATACTACTAGTGTAACCCCTTATTGTTATTAGTACAACCCACTTATTATATTAATGTACCCATGTAGTGCCCATACTGTTACTATTGTGCCCCATAGAAGCCCACTATTGTTATTATTGTTCCCTTACATATTATTGTTATGTCGGCTCTGATTATGTTATGATCCCTTAGACTCCTATATATAGAAAGGAGGTATTTTCATTTATATTATTGAAGAATTGTTCATTTGTGTAATGTAAAGGAGTTTCCCCCTTGAAGAGGCTGAATTATAAGGCGTTGATCTCTCTTTTCTATCTTTTTGTGAGCTGGTTTCATAACAGGGGCTATCCAGGGTGGTCTCTTTAAGGAGGTCACAAACACTACTATTAACCATAGGGAACTTAAATTGGAGAAGCACTCTAGTGAATGTTCACCATGATCTTGATATCCTATAATATCTAGGGAGTTGTGGGCCCTCCCAAAATACGTGCTCTCTCTAGAATGATTGGTATTCATAGACCCTTTGTTATTTTTATTTAGGAAACAATGGTGTTAGGTGATAAAGATAGGGTGGAGTTTCTTAAGATCTTCCTTGGGTGGATTTATTTCTTTGTCGACGTTATGGGTCGCTTTGGGGGTCTCCTAGTTATGTGGAACCCACGTGATGCAGATCTTATCCTTTCCATTTGAAGGTTGGTATAATATTAGAAGAACATCTGAAAGGATTGGAGAGTCTAGTCTTGCATGTTAACTATTATAGACCATATGAGGATAGAGAGTTGTTTTGGAGACAGATACAGGCCAGTGGTCTACTGCTAGAACAATCTCTCATTATAGCAGGGGACTTGAACTTCACCACCTCTGCTAGTGAAGTCTTGGGGGTTAATGCTTGAATGAACCCTCTAGCTCCATTTTTATCTCAATCATTACAAGATTCCAATCTCATGGATGATTATCCTATCCCTCTAGCCCCTATCTGGAGGAATGGGCAATTAGGGGCTCAAGGGATTTCTAAAAGATTGGAATTCTTTCTAATAGTTGATTCTATGGCTTATCGGATGGGGAAATTTATGTCCCAGATATGTTCGAAGGGCATATCTAACCATTTTTCCATCTTACAACTGGATTTTAATGCTTCCCAAATCAAGTATCCCTTCAAATTCTATCATTCTTGGAGAAAATATGTTTCTTTCACCTCTTTAGTATATTCTTGTTGGAAGGGGTTATCATTTGTTCCCTCTCATTATGCTATGGAATCTTAGGTTCTCAAAATGAAGGAACTCAAAACGCAGGTCAAAATACGGGCTAAATATAAAAAATTGAGTGGGAAAGGGAGCTGTTCTCCATTGAATCAGAATACAAGTCCACCTTTAATTTGTATATCACTTCGAACTCTCCAGATGAAGCAAAAGTGTATCTTAGCAATCTAGAAGAGAGGAAAGCCCTCTTACTTAAAGCTATCAAGGAGGAGTGGTGCTTGAAAAGTAGAGCTACTTGGGTTATGGTAGGAGATGGAAATACTATTTTTTTCCATAAATTTGCAAATTACAGGAGAGTCCCAAATTCTATTTGGGACCTAGAGGATACTAATGGTAAAACCTGCAACACATAGGTGGATTTGGAGAAGGTTGCAAAGGATTAATTCTATATCCTTTTCAAAAATCCATGAAAAAATACCATTTCAACATAACTCAACATCTTACAACACTTTCCTCACTTCTTCACAAAGGAGGATTCGATCAAGGTAGGTGGGTCTATTTCTTTGGATGGAAATTAAATCAGTCTTAAAATCCTTTTGCTAAGGATAAATGCCCTGATCTTGATGGGTGGACCAATGAAAATTTTCCTTGCTTTGTTTGATTTGATCGGGAATGACATCCTTCATGTAGTGCAGGACGCCAAAACTTCAAGTATGGTTTCTGGGGCTTTAAATGCTACCTTTATTGTGTTGATTCCAATGTTCTCCAAACCTTCTTATTTTAACAACTTCAGTCTGATTTATCTATGCAGTTTGATATATAAAGTTATTGCTAAAATCATCTCAAACAAACTATAAAAACTTTTTGTTCTGTGGTCATTGGAATAGTTTTATTTCTTACTTGGTCATTAGATTCATGATGCCATAGGTGTGGCACAAGAGTCCATCCATACCATCAAGATAAAAAAACTTGATACTATGATTTTAAAAATGGGCCTAGTTAAAGCTTATGACAAAGTCAATTAAGAATTCCTCAAGTTGTTACTCCTCGACATTGGTCTTGACTTGATGGTCACTAACTAGATTATGGGTTGTGTAAAATATGTTAATTTTTGGTGCTGGTAAATGGCTCTCTAACTATTTTCTTCAATAGCTCCATAGGCTTAATACAAGGGTGCCCCCCTATCTCCTCTATCTTTTCTCCTTGTCATAGAAGGCTTGTGTAGAATGATTATTAAAGGAAAAAAAAGATGGTCTGCTAACATGGGTTAGGGTGACTAGATCTCTATATATTACACATTTACTATTTCTAGATGATGTTTTGCTATTCGGGGAAGGTAGGACTGTTGAATGAGGTTTCTTTCATAGAATTATTATGACTTTTTTCCATGCAATTGGTATGGAGATAAAGAGGAAATAATATTATTTCTTTTAGAATAATACCTCGAATGAGACCATAGCTTCCATCATTTCTTTATTTCCCTTTAAATTGGAACCTGTGGAGAAATATTTCACATATAGCAATGTAAACATGAAACGGGAACTATAAAATCAAAACAGGAACTCTAGCTAAAAAAACCCAAAAAAACATAAAAATCAACACGAAAATGAAAAGTGTTGATGCTGGCATAACAATTTTTTTTCTAGGGTAAAATTTCAACATGTTTTAAAAATGGCAGTGAAAACCAATTTTTTTTGTGCAAAAAACATCTTGAAAATGAAAAATGTTGATGTATCATGAAAATGAAATGTGTTGATGTTGAAATAACCACTTTTCTTTCTTTCTTTTTTTTAAGGATATTTTTCAACATTTTGAAATAATGACGTAAAAGATTTTATCATGACTCTGAAAAACATTAAAATCTCAAAAAAATAATGAAAACATAAATTTAAAAATAAAAACAAAAACAAAATCAATGAAAAACAAACAAAAAGTAAATAAAATAAACATGAAAAAAAAAAAAAAAAAACACAAATATATATATAAAAAAAGACAAAAAAAACCAAAATAAGTATAAAAACAAAAACAATCTAACAAAAAAAAATCAATGATGAAAAAATCTTAAAAAAAACAAAAAAAAAATGACATTAAGGAATAAAAAAGAAAAAACAAATAAAGCACTACAACATACTTTGAAAACAAATAAAGACAAAAAAAAATAACTACTTGACAACAACAAAAACAACAACAACAAAAAAACAAAAAAACACAACAAAAAAAAATAAAAAAAAACAATTATAAATATAATATAACTATATAATATATATATATATATATATTTTTTTTTTTTAAATAAAAAAAAAAAAAAAAAAAAAAAAACGATAAAAAACTGAAATAAAATCATTGAAAAAAAAAAAAAAAAATACATGAACAAAACAACAATAACAATTAATATATTTGTAAATTTTTATACAACAAAATAAATATACAAAAAACTCAATAAAAAAATAAAATAAAACCATAAACCCAAAAAAATTATAAATTAAATGGTAATTATTATAAAAACAAATTTAAAAAAAATAAAAAATAAAAATTGTGCTTTTCATGCCCTCAAGCCCTTGGTGAGCTCGTCGATTGCATGCCCACACGCAGAACGACAGCGTGTAGCACATTGTCGTGTCGCGGGCGAGCATGACCAATGCCTATGGGCGGGTGCGCTCGGCTGTGGGCTTGCCCACCTTGTGAAAAATTCAAAATGACCCCAAGGCCCTGCTTGTGGGCCTATTCCCAAAATCAGCCCTCGTTAGACCAGGGGATGATTCCCAGAATCGCCCATGATAGGCCACAGGGGTGATTATGGGAATCGCTCCCCTAGCCTGCTAGGGGAGATTCTCAGAATCGCCCTCCTGGGTCGATTCTCAGAATTGGCCCCTGGCTTGGCAGGGGCGATTATGGGAATAACTCGCCTAGCCTGTTGGGGGCGATTTTGGGAATCGGCTTAGGGGGGCAAATCCCAAAATCGCCTCATGGCCTACTGCGGGCGATTCTTGGAATCAACCCAAGGGTGCGATTCTGAGAATCAACCTCGGTAGGCCAGGGGGGCAGTTCCCATAATCTCCCCCTGGTCTGCAGGGGGTGATTATGGGAATCAAACCCCTCGTAGGCTAGTAGACCGATTCTGAAAATCAACCCCCTAGCCTGCTGGGGATCGATTTTGGGAATTGGACCTTGGGCAGGCTAGGGGGTTGTTTTGCATTTTTCCCAAGGCGAGCAGGCCCACGGCCAGGCATGCCTACCCACAGGCACTGCTTGTGGGTGGGTGCACCCGGACATGGGCATGCCCACCCTTGGCATGGCGACATGCTACACAGTTTCGTGTCGTGGGCAGGCACTCGTGGCATGGCAGTGTGCAGCACGTCATCATGTCACAGGTGGGCAGGCCCATGATGAGGTGTGCCTGCCCACATACCTGTGCTCGTCCCTCCCCACAACATGAAAAAGTCCAACACGCCGTCGTGCCACTAGCGGACATGTCCACGGTTGGGCGTGCCCACCCATAGGTTTTTGCCTGTGGTCGGGTGTGCCCAGCTGTGGGCATGCCCGCCCACTGCACGACGACATGTTGCACGCTTCCGGGTCACATGCAGGCATGACCTTAAACAAGCGCACCCACCCATAGACACACCTGTGGGCGGGCATGCCCGGCTATGGCCTTGGCCACACTTAGAAAAAAACAAAACGACCTCCTAGCCTGCCCAGGGGCCTATTTGCCCCCAACAGGGCAGGGGACAAATTCACACCCAACAAGCCAGGGTGACGATTCTAGTAATCGACCCCTTGGGTTGCTAGGGGTGATTCTCAAAATCACCACCCTGACATTGCCTATGGTCGGGCATACCTGCCAGTGACACAACAATGCGTAGCACATTTTTGTGCCCTGAGCAAACACCCCTAGTGCCTATGGGTGGGCGTACCCATTGCTTGTGGGTGGTGTGCCTGCCCTTCCTAGGCAGTGTGCCACGAGCAATTCTTAGAATCACCACCTGGGTCGATTCTTAGAACAAGTCAAGGTTGTCGATTTCGAGAATCACCCCCGATAGGCTAGGGGGTGATTCTGGGAATTACCCCCCTCGCCTGCTAAGGGCGATTCTCAAAATTGGCTCCCTGACCTACCATGGGGGTGATTCTGGGAGTTAGCCTAGGGGGCAATTATGAGAATCGCCTTTGGCAGGTCAGGGGTGATTCTGCAATTCCCAAAATCTCCCCCTTGGCGTGTTAGGGGTGATTCTAGGAATCGACCCCCTGGTAAGCTAGGGGGCTAATTTTGAGAATCAAACTAGGGGGCGATTATGATAATCAACCCCCTCGCAGGCCAAGGGAATGATTTTGAAAATCGGCCCCTTGGCCCGCTTGGGTGTCGATTCCCAGAATCGGCCCCCGGGTAGGCCAGGGGGTCGTTTTGCATTTTTCCCATGGCAGGTGCGGCATGACGACATGCAAGCCCATGACACTGCGACATGTTGTATGTTTTCGTGTCGTGAGAAAGCACACCCATGGTTGGGCCTTCTCGCCCACAAGCAATCCTATGGGCAGGCGCACCTGGGGTTACCGCCCTGGAAGAAATGAAAAATGACCCCCTAGCCTGCCCAGGTGTTGATTCTTACAGTTGGCACTCAGCAGGCTCGGGGGCAATTCTTCGAATCGTCCCCTTGGCACTACCTGTGGGTGAGCATGCCCGCCTGTGGCACGACAGCGTGCAACACATTATCGTGCTGGGAGCAAGCATGCCCAAAGCCTATGGGTGGGTGCACCCGGACGTGGCCTTACCCACCCTAGGAAAAACACAAAATGGGCCCTTGGCTTTCCTGCCCTACGTAAAATGCGAGATGACCCCCTAGCCTACCTCGGGGTTGATTCCTAGAATCAACCCCTAGCAGGCCATGGGTTATTCCCAGAATTGCCCCCGGTAGGTCACGAGGCAATTCTGGGAATCACCCCCCTTGGCTAATTCCCAGAATTGACATCCTGTCCTATTGTGGGCGATTCTCAAAATCACCCCCCTAGGCCGATTCTCAGAATCGGTTTCTCAAAATCACCCCGGACAAGCCAAGGGGGAATTTATGGGAATCACCCCCGTGGCTTTTTGAGGGATATTCTCATAATCAGCCCCCTAGAACAATTCTTAGAATCGACCTGCTGGCCTTCCAGGGGAGTGATTCTAGGAATCTCCCCCTTGGCCTGCCAGGGGCAATTCTCAAAATCATCCCTTGGTTTGCCGGGTCAATTATGGGAATCAGACCAGCAGGGCGATTCTAAGAATCACCCTCGGCAGGCCACACAACCGATTTTGAGAATTGGCCCAAGGGTGAGATTCTGAGAATTGCCCCCGACAGGCCAGGGGGAAATTCCCAGAATCGACCCTCTAGCCTTTCGGGGGTGATTCTGGGAATCGACCCTTCGCACGCTAGGGGTCAATTATGAGAATCGGCCTCGGGAAGGCCAGGGGGTTGTTTTGTATTTTTCCCAGGTCGGGTAGGCCCACGGCTACGTGCATATGTCGGCCCGTGGCACGTTATCATGTTGCACAATGTCATGCCTCAGGAGGGCATGCCCACGCTCGAGCGTGCTTGACTGTGGGTGTGCCCAGTAGCGGCACAACAACGTGTAACACGCCGCCTTTCCACAGGCGGGTAGGCCCATGGTCGGACATGCCTTCCCATAAACCTATTCTTGTGGGCGAGCACACTTGACTGTGGGCATCCCCGCCCGTGGCACGACAACGTGAAACATGCCACCGTGCCACGGACATGCATGCACATAGTTGGGTGTGCTTAGCCATAGGCCTGTGCCTGTGGGTGGGCGGGCCTAGTTGTGGGTGTGTGATCCAGGTGGATGTTAGTGGCCACCCACCTATCCCATTTGGACCCCCACAATTGTCTCTTTCAGCATTTTCAGTTTCCTTAATTGTAGCACAACTTACTATTTTTAGCATTTTTTCGGGTCCTGAACTTCCGGAGCCGTTTTGAGGCCCTAAACGACGTTTTTTGGGGAATCCGCGGGCAACATGGGTCCATGGAATGGACCGATGTTGCCCATTCCAACATGGTAGTTCTCAGATAGATCTTTCTAACGAGCTATCATACGCGTCAAACGGAGATCGTATGCCAAAGTTACGACCCCGGGAAATTGATGTACCAATTTACCCAAAACGGGGCCCACAATTTGGCGTTCATCTTCTAAGGGTCGGTTTTGGAATGTGAATGGTTTTCCATTGTTTCTCAATAATAAATAGGCCTTCGAGCCTCATTGTAACACAAGTT